>JAQQFT010000166.1:0-39354 GCA_029582265.1 Zoroaster sp. YZ-2022
TTGTGATTAAAACACAAATACAAATGAAATTATTTCTAGCGACGGGTATAACTTTAAAAGTTTTTAAGGGAGGCCGACAAATTGATATCAAATTAAAGCTTAGGTTCTCCTCTTTCAGGAAATCACATGACTTTTACATTTAGACAATTTCTTCATACCTTAAACGGCCACCAAGATCAGATAGAACGCAGTAAATTACTGGCAAAGTACGGGCCATAACTCAGGGTAGTCAGCCTATATTGTTGTGATTAAAACACAAATACAAATGAAATTATTTCTAGCGACGGGTATAACTTTAACAGTTTTTAAGGGAGGCCGACAAAATTATATCAAATTAAAAGCTTAGGTTCTCCTCTTTCAGGAAATCACATGACTTTTACATTTAGACAATTTCTTCATACCTTAAACGGCCTCCATGCACACACTTAGCCCGCCGTAAAATACTGTCAAAATACGGGCCATAACTCAGGGTGAACAGCCTATATTGTTGTGATTAAAACACAAATACGAATGAAATTATTTCTAGCGACGGGTATAACTTTAAAAGTTTTTAAGGAGGCCGACAAATTTATATCAAATTAAAGCTTAGGTTCTCCTCTTTCAGGAAATCACATGACTTTTACATTTAGACAATTTCTTCATACCTTAAACGGCCTCCATGCACACTTAGCCCGCCGTAAAATACTGTCAAAATACGGGCCATAACTCAGGGTCGACAGCCTATATTGTTGAGATTAAAACACAAATACAGATGAAATTATTTCTAGCGACGGGTATAACTTTAAAAGTTTTAAGGAGGCCGACAAATTTATATCAAATTAAAGCTTAGGTTCTCCTCTTTCAGGAAATCACATGACTTTTACATTTAGACAATTTCTTCATACCTTAAACGGCCTCCATGCACACAGCCCGCCGTAAAATACTGTCAAAATACGGGCCATAACTCAGGGTAGACAGCCTATATTGTTGTGATTAAAACACAAATACAAATGAACTTATTTATAGCGACGGGTATAACTTTAAAAGTTTTAAGGAGGCCGACAAATTTATATCAAATTAAAGCTTAGGTTCTCCTCTTTCAGGAAATCACATGACTTTTACATTTAGACAATTTCTTCATACCTTAAACGGCCTCCATGCACACTTAGCCCGCCGTAAAATACTGTCAAAATACGGGCCATAACTCAGGGTAGACAGCCTATATTGTTGTGATTAAAACACAAATACCAATGAAATTATTTCTAACGACGGGTATAACTTTAAAAGTTTTAAATCGAGGCCGACAAATTTATAACAACATTAAAGCTTAGGTTCTCCTCTTTCAGGAAATCACATGACTTTTACATTTAGACAATTTCTTCATACCTTAAACGGCCTCCATGCACACTTAGCCCGCCGTAAAATACTGTCAAAATACGGGCCATAACTCAGGGTAGACAGCCTATATTGTTGTGATTAAAACACAAATACAAATGAAATTATTTCTAGCGACGGGTATAACTTTAAAAAGTTTTTAAGGAGGCCGACAAATTTATATCAAATTAAAGCTTAGGTTCTCCTCTTTCAGGAAATCACATGACTTTTACATTTAGACAATTTCTTCATACCTTAAACGGCCTCCATGCACATAGCCCGCCGTAAAATACTGTCAAAATACGGGCCATAACTCAGGGTAGACAGCCTATATTGTTGTGATTAAAACACAAATACAGATGAAATTATTTCTAGCGACAGGTATAACTTTAAAAGTTTTTAATGGAGGCGGACAAATTTATATCCAAATTAAAGCTTAGGTTCTCCTCTTTCAGGAAATCACATGACTTTTACATTTAGACAATTTCTTCATACCTTAAACGGCCTCCATGCACACTTAGCCCGCCGTAAAATACTGTCAAAATACGGGCCATAACTCAGGGTAGACAGCCTATATTGTTGTGATTAAAACACAAATACAAATGAAATTATTTCTAGCGACGGGTATAACTTTAAAAGTTTTAAGGAGGCCGACAAATTTATACCCAAATTAAAGCTTAGGTTCTCCTCTTTCAGGAAAATACATGACTTTTACATTTAGACAATTTCTTCATACCTTAAACGGCCTCCATGCACACTTAGCCCGCCGTAAAATACTGTCAAAATACGGGCCATAACTCAGGGTAGACAGCCTATATTGTTGTGATTAAAACACAAATACAAATGAAATTATTTCTAGCGACGGGTATGACTTTAAAGGTTTTTAAGGGAGGCCGACAAATTTATATCCAAATTAAAGCTTAGGTTCTCCTCTTTCAGGAAATCACATGACTTTTACATTTAGACAATTTCTTCATACCTTAAACGGCCTCCATGCACATAGCCCGCCGTAAAATACTGTCAAAATACGGGCCATAACTCAGGTAGACAGCCTATATTGTTGTGATTAAAACACAAATACAGATGAAATTATTTCTAGCGACAGGTATAACTTTAAAAGTTTTAAGGAGGCCGACAAATTTATATCAAATTAAAGCTTAGGTTCTCCTCTTTCAGGAAATCACATGACTTTTACATTTAGACAATTTCTTCATACCTTAAACGGCCTCCATGCACACTTAGCCCGCCGTAAAATACTGTCAAAATACGGGCCATAACTCAGGGTAGACAGCCTATATTGTTGTGATTAAAACACAAATACAAATGAAATTATTTCTAGCGACAGGTATAACTTTAAAAGTTTTAAGGAGGCCGACAAATTTATATCAAATTAAAGCTTAGGTTCTCCTCTTTCAGAAATCACATGACTTTTACATTTAGACAATTTCTTCATACCTTAAACGGCCTCCATGCACTTAGCCCGCCCTAAAATACTGTCAAAATACGGGCCATAACTCAGGGTAGACAGCCTATATTGTTGTGATTAAAACACAAATACAAATGAAATTATTTTTAGCGACGGGGATAACTGTATACGTTTTTAAGGCAGGCGGACAAATTTATATCAAATTAAAGCTTAGGTTCTCCTCTTTCAGGAAATCACATGACTTTTACATTTAGACAATTTCTTCATACCTTAAACGGCCTCCATGCACACTTAGCCCGCCGTAAAATACTGTCAAAATACGGGCCATAACTCAGGGTAGACAGCCTATATTGTTGTGATTAAAACACAAATACGAATGAAATTATTTCTAGCGACGGGTATAACTTTAAAAGTTTTTAAGGGAGGCCGACAAATTTATATCAAATTAAAGCTTAGGTTCTCCTCTTTCAGGAAATCACATGACTTTTACATTTAGACAATTTCTTCATACCTTAAACGGCCTCCATGCACACTTAGCCCGCCGTAAAATACTGTCAAAATACGGGCCATAACTCAGGGTAGACAGCCTATATTGTTGTGATTAAAACACAAATACAAATGAAATTATTTCTAGCGACGGGTATAACTTTAAAAGGTTTTTAAGGGAGGCCGACAAATTTATATTCAAATTAAAGCTTAGGTTCTCCTCTTTCAGGAAATCACATGACTTTTACATTTAGACAATTTCTTCATACCTTAAACGGCCTCCATGCACACTTAGCCCGCCGTAAAATACTGTCAAAATACGGGCCATAACTCAGGGTAGACAGCCTATATTGTTGTGATTAAAACACAAATACGAATGAAATTATTTCTAGCGACGGGTATAACTTTAAAAGTTTTTAAGGAGGCCGACAAATTTATATCAAATTAAAGCTTAGGTTCTCCTCTTTCAGGAAATCACATGACTTTTACATTTAGACAATTTCTTCATACCTTAAACGGCCTCCATGCACACTTAGCCCGCCGTAAAATACTGTCAAAATACGGGCCATAACTCAGGGTAGACAGCCTATATTGTTGTGATTAAAACACAAATACAGATCAAAATATATATAGCGACGGGTATAACTTTAAAGGTTTTTATAGGAGGCCAACAAATTTATATTCAAATTAAAGCTTAGGTTCTCCTCTTTCAGGAAATCACATGACTTTTACATTTAGACAATTTCTTCATACCTTAAACGGCCTCCATGCACACTTAGCCCGCCGTAAAATACTGTCAAAATACGGGCCATAACTCAGGGTAGACAGCCTATATTGTTGTGATTAAAACACAAATACAAATGAAATTATTTCTAGCGACGGGTATAACTTTAAAAGTTGTTAAGGAGGCCGACAAATTTATATCAAATTAAAGCTTAGGTTCTCCTCTTTCAGGAAATCACATGACTTTTACATTTAGACAATTTCTTCATACCTTAAACGGCCTCCATGCACATAGCCCGCCGTAAAATACTGTCAAAATACGGGCCATAACTCAGGGTAGACAGCCTATATTGTTGTGATTAAAACACAAATACAGATGAAATTATTTCTAGCGACGGGTATAACTTTAAAAGTTTTTAAGGAGGCCGACAAATTTATATCAAATTAAAGCTTAGGTTCTCCTCTTTCAGGAAATCACATGACTTTTACATTTAGACAATTTCTTCATACCTTAAACGGCCTCCATGCACACTTAGCCCGCCGTAAAATACTGTCAAAATACGGGCCATAACTCAGGGTAGACAGCCTATATTGTTGTGATTAAAACACAAATACAAATGAAATTATTTCTAGCGACGGGTATAACTTTAAAAGTTTTTAAGGAGGCCGACAAATTTATATCAAATTAAAGCTTAGGTTCTCCTCTTTCAGGAAATCACATGACTTTTACATTTAGACAATTTCTTCATACCTTAAACGGCCTCCATGCACACTTAGCCCGCCGTAAAATACTGTCAAAATACGGGCCATAACTCAGGGTAGACAGCCTATATTGTTGTGATTAAAACACAAATACAAATGAAATTATTTCTAGCGACAGGTATAACTTTAAAAGTTTTTAAGGGAGGCCGACAAATTTATATCAAATTAAAGCTTAGGTTCTCCTCTTTTAGGAAATCTCATGACTTTTACATTTAGACAATTTCTTCATACCTTAAACGGCCTCCATGCACACTTAGCCCGCCGTAAAATACTGTCAAAATACGGGCCATAACTCAGGGTAGACAGCCTATATTGTTGTGATTAAAACACAAATACAAATGAAATTATTTCTAGCGACGGGTATAACTTTAAAAGTTTTTAAGGAGGCCGACAAATTTATATCAAATTAAAGCTTAGGTTCTCCTCTTTCAGGAAATCACATGACTTTTACATTTAGACAATTTCTTCATACCTTAAACGGCCTCCATGCACTTAGCCCGCCGTAAAATACTGTCAAAATACGGGCCATAACTCAGGGTAGACAGCCTATATTGTTGTGATTAAAACACAAATACAAATGAAATTATTTCTAGCGACGGGTATAACTTTAAAAGTTTTTAAGGAGGCCGACAAATTTATATCAAATTAAAGCTTAGGTTCTCCTCTTTCAGGAAATCACATGACTTTTACATTTAGACAATTTCTTCATACCTTAAACGGCCTCCATGCACACTTAGCCCGCCGTAAAATACTGTCAAAATACGGGCCATAACTCAGGGTAGACAGCCTATATTGTTGTGATTAAAACACAAATACAAATGAAATTATTTCTAGCGACAGGTATAACTTTAAAAGTTTTAAGGAGGCCGACAAATTTATATCAAATTAAAGCTTAGGTTCTCCTCTTTCAGGAAATCACATGACTTTTACATTTAGACAATTTCTTCATACCTTAAACGGCCTCCATGCACATAGCCCGCCGTAAAATACTGTCAAAATACGGGCCATAACTCAGGGTAGACAGCCTATATTGTTGTGATTAAAACACAAATACAGATGAAATTATTTCTAGCGACGGGTATAACTTTAAAAGTTTTTAAGGAGCCGACAAATTTATATCAAATTAAAGCTTAGGTTCTCCTCTTTCAGGAAATCACATGACTTTTACATTTAGACAATTTCTTCATACCTTAAACGGCCTCCATGCACACTTAGCCCGCCGTAAAATACTGTCAAAATACGGGCCATAACTCAGGTTAGACAGCCTATATTGTTGTGATTAAAACACAAATACGAATGAAATTATTTCTAGCGACGGGTATAACTTTAAAAGTTTTAAGGGAGGCCGACAAATTTATATCAAATTAAAGCTTAGGTTCTCCTCTTTCAGGAAATCACATGACTTTTACATTTAGACAATTTCTTCATACCTTAAACGGCCTCCATGCACACTTAGCCCGCCGTAAAATACTGTCAAAATACGGGCCATAACTCAGGGTAGACAGCCTATATTGTTGTGATTAAAACACAAATACAAATGAAATTATTTCTAGCGACGGGTATAACTTTAAAAGTTTTAAGGAGGCCGACAAATTTATATCAAATTAAAGCTTAGGTTCTCCTCTTTCAGGAAATCACATGACTTTTACATTTAGACAATTTCTTCATACCTTAAACGGCCTCCATGCACATAGCCCGCCGTAAAATACTGTCAAAATACGGGCCATAACTCAGGGTAGACAGCCTATATTGTTGTGATTAAAACACAAATACAGATGAAATTATTTCTAGCGACGGGTATAACTTTAAAAGTTTTAAGGGAGGCCGACAAATTTATATCAAATTAAAGCTTAGGTTCTCCTCTTTCAGGAAATCACATGACTTTTACATTTAGACAATTTCTTCATACCTTAAACGGCCTCCATGCACACTTAGCCCGCCGTAAAATACTGTCAAAATACGGGCCATAACTCAGGGTAGACAGCCTATATTGTTGTGATTAAAACACAAATACAAATGAAATTATTTCTAGCGACGGGTATAACTTTAAAAGTTTTTAAGGAGGCCGACAAATTTATATCAAATTAAAGCTTAGGTTCTCCTCTTTCAGGAAATCACATGACTTTTACATTTAGACAATTTCTTCATACCTTAAACGGCCTCCATGCACACTTAGCCCGCCGTAAAATACTGTCAAAATACGGGCCATAACTCAGGGTAGACAGCCTATATTGTTGTGATTAAAACACAAATACAAATGAAATTATTTCTAAGCGACAGGTATAACTTTAAAAAGTTTTAAGGAGGCCGACAAATTTATATCAAATTAAAGCTTAGGTTCTCCTCTTTCAGGAAATCACATGACTTTTACATTTAGACAATTTCTTCATACCTTAAACGGCCTCCATGCACATAGCCCGCCGTAAAATACTGTCAAAATACGGGCCATAACTCAGGGTAGACAGCCTATATTGTTGTGATTAAAACACAAATACAAATGAAATTATTTCTAGCGACGGGTATAACTTTAAAAGTTTTTAAGGAGGCCGACAAATTTATATCAAATTAAAAGCTTAGGTTCTCCTCTTTCAGGAAATCACATGACTTTTACATTTAGACAATTTCTTCATACCTTAAACGGCCTCCATGCACACTTAGCCCGCCGTAAAATACTGTCAAAATACGGCCATAACTCAGGGTAGACAGCCTATATTGTTGTGATTAAAAGACAAATACAAATCAAATTATTTCTAGCGACGGGTATAACTTTAAAAGTTTTTAAGGAGGCCGACAAATTTATATCAAATTAAAGCTTAGGTTCTCCTCTTTCAGGAAATCACATGACTTTTACATTTAGACAATTTCTTCATACCTTAAACGGCCTCCATGCACACTTAGCCCGCCGTAAAATACTGTCAAAATACGGGCCATAACTCAGGGTAGACAGCCTATATTGTTGTGATTAAAACACAAATACAGATGAAATTATTTCTAGCGACGGGTATAACTTTAAAAGTTTTAAGGAGGCCGACAAATTTATATCAAATTAAAGCTTAGGTTCTCCTCTTTCAGGAAATCACATGACTTTTACATTTAGACAATTTCTTCATACCTTAAACGGCCTCCATGCACACTTAGCCCGCCGTAAAATACTGTCAAAATACGGGCCATAACTCAGGGTAGACAGCCTATATTGTTGTGATTAAAACACAAATACGAATGAAATTATTTCTAGCGACAGGTATAACTTAAAAAGTTTTAAGGAGGCCGACAAATTTATATCCAAATTAAAGCTTAGGTTCTCCTCTTTCAGGAAATCACATGACTTTTACATTTAGACAATTTCTTCATACCTTAAACGGCCTCCATGCACACATAGCCCGCCGTAAAATACTGTCAAAATACGGGCCATAACTCAGGGTAGACAGCCTATATTGTTGTGATTAAAACACAAATACAAATGAAATTATTTCTAGCGACAGGTATAACTTTAAAAGTTTTAAGGAGGCCGACAAATTTATATCAAATTAAAGCTTAGGTTCTCCTCCTACATGAAATCACATGACTTTTACATTTAGACAATTTCTTCATACCTTAAACGGCCTCCATGCACATAGCCCGCCGTAAAATTCTGTCAAAATACGGGCCATAACTCAGGGTAGACAGCCTATATTGTTGTGATTAAAACACAAATACAAATGAAATTATTTCTAGCGACAGGTATAACTTTAAAAGTTTTAAGGGAGGCCGACAAATTTATATCAAATTAAAGCTTAGGTTCTCCTCTTTCAGGAAATCACATGACTTTTACATTTAGACAATTTCTTCATACCTTAAACGGCCTCCATGCACTTAGCCCGCCGTAAAATACTGTCAAAATACGGGCCATAACTCAGGGTAGACAGCCTATATTGTTGTGATTAAAACACAAATACAAATGAAATTATTTATAGCGACGGGTATAACTTTAAAAGTTTTTAAGGAGGCCGACAAATTTATATCAAATTAAAGCTTAGGTTCTCCTCTTTCGAAATCACATGACTTTTACATTTAGACAATTTCTTCATACCTTAAACGGCCTCCATGCACTTAGCCCGCCGTAAAATACTGTCAAAATACGGGCCATAACTCAGGGTAGACAGCCTATATTGTTGTGATTAAAACACAAATACAAATGAAATTATTTCTAGCGACAGGTATAACTTTAAAAGTTTTAAGGAGGCCGACAAATTTATATCAAATTAAAGCTTAGGTTCTCCTCTTTCAGGAAATCACATGACTTTTACATTTAGAAAATTTCTTCATACCTTAAACGGCCTCCATGCACTTAGCCCGCCGTAAAATACTGTCAAAATACGGGCCATAACTCAGGGTAGACAACCTATATTGTTGTGATTAAAACACAAATACGAATGAAATTATTTCTAGCGACAGGTATAACTTTAAAGTTTTTAAGGAGGCCGACAAATTTATATTCAAATTAAAGCTGAGGTTCTCCTCTTTCAGAAAATCACATGACTTTTACATTTAGACAATTTCTTCATACCTTAAACGGCCTCCATGCACATAGCCCGCCGTAAAATACTGTCAAAATACGGGCCATAACTCAGGGTAGACAGCCTATATTGTTGTGATTAAAACACAAATACAAATGAAATTATTTCTAGCGACGGGTATAACTTTAAAAGTTTTAAGGAGGCCGACAAATTTATATCCAAATTAAAGCTTAGGTTCTCCTCTTTCAGGAAATCACATGACTTTTACATTGAGAAAATTTCTTCATACCTTAAACGGCCTCCATGCACACTTAGCCCGCCGTAAAATACTGTCAAAATACGGGCCATAACTCAGGGTAGACAGCTATTATTGTTGTGATTAAAACACAAATACGAATGAAATTATTTCTAGCGACGGGTATAACTTTAAACGTTTTTAAGGGAGGCCGACAAATTTATATCCAAATTAAAGCTTAGGTTCTCCTCTTTCAGGAAATCACATGACTTTTACATTTAGACAATTTCTTCATACCTTAAACGGCCTCCATGCACACTTAGCCCACCGTAAAATACTGTCAAAATACGGGCCATAACTCAGGGTAGGACACCAAATATTGTTGTGATTAAAACACAAATACAGATGAAATTATTTCTAGCGACGGGTATAACTTTAAAAGTTTTTTAAGGAGGCCGACAAATTTATACCCAAATTAAAGCTTAGGTTCTCCTCTTTCAGGAAATCACATGACTTTTACATTTAGAAAATTTCTTCATACCTTAAACGGCCTCCATGCACACTTAGCCCGCCGTAAAATACTGTCAAAATACGGGCCATAACTCAGGGTAGACAGCCTATATTGTTGTGATTAAAACACAAATACAGAGTAAAATAATATCTAACGACAGGTATAACTTTAAAAGTTTTTAAGGGAGGCCGACAACTTTATATCAAATTAAAGCTTAGGTTCTCCTCTTTCAGGAAATCACATGACTTTTACATTTAGACAATTTCTTCATACCTTAAACGGCCTCCATGCACACTTAGCCCGCCGTAAAATACTGTCAAAATACGGGCCATAACTCAGGGTAGACAGCCTATATTGTTGTGATTAAAACACAAATACAAATGAAATTATTTCTAGCGACAGGTATAACTTTAAAAGTTTTAAGGAGTCCGACAAATTTATATCCAATTAAAGCTTAGGTTCTCCTCTTTCAGGAAATCACATGACTTTTACATTTAGACAATTTCTTCATACCTTAAACGGCCTCCATGCACACTTAGCCCGCCGTAAAATACTGTCAAAATACGGGCCATAACTCAGGGGAATACCGCCTATATTGTTGTGATTAAAACACAAATACAAATGAAATTATTTCTAGCGACAGGTATAACTTTAAAAGTTTTAAGGGAGGCCGACAAATTTATATCAAATTAAAGCTTAGGTTCTCCTCTTTCAGGAAATCACATGACTTTTACATTTAGACAATTTCTTCATACCTTAAACGGCCTCCATGCACACTTAGCCCGCCGTAAAATACTGTCAAAATACAAGCCATAACTCTCGGTAGACAGCCTATATTGTTGTGATTAAAACACAAATACAATGAAATTATTTCTAGCGACAGGTATAACTTTAAAAGTTTTAAGGGAGGCCGACAAATTTATATCAAATTAAAGCTTAGGTTCTCCTCTTTCAGGAAATCACATGACTTTTACATTTAGACAATTTCTTCATACCTTAAACGGCCTCCATGCACTTAGCCCGCCGTAAAATACTGTCAAAATACGGGCCATAACTCAGGGTAGACAGCCTATATTGTTGTGATTAAAACACAAATACAGGAAATTATTTCTAGCGACAGGTATAACTTTAAAAGTTTTTAAGGAGGCCGACAAATTTATATCAAATTAAAGCTTAGGTTCTCCTCTTTCAGGAAATCACATGACTTTTACATTTAGACAATTTCTTCATACCTTAAACGGCCTCCATGCACATAGCCCGCCGTAAAATACTGTCAAAATACGGGCCATAACTCAGGGTAGACAGCCTATATTGTTGTGATTAAAACACAAATACAAATGAAATTATTTCTAGCGACGGGTATAACTTTAAAAGTTTTTAAGGAGGCCGACAAATTTATATCAAATTAAAGCTTAGGTTCTCCTCTTTCAGGAAATCACATGACTTTTACATTTAGACAATTTCTTCATACCTTAAACGGCCTCCATGCACTTAGCCCGCCGTAAAATACTGTCAAAATACGGGCCATAACTCAGGGTAGACAGCCTATATTGTTGTGATTAAAACACAAATACAAATGAAATTATTTCTAGCGACGGGTATAACTTTAAAAGTTTTTAAGGGAGGCCGACAAATTTATATCCAAATTAAAGCTTAGGTTCTCCTCTTTCAAGAAATCACATGACTTTTACATTAGACAATTTCTTCATACCTTAAACGGCCTCCATGCACACTTAGCCCGCCGTAAAATACTGTCAAAATACGGGCCATAACTCAGGGTGGACAGCCTATATTGTTGTGATTAAAACACAAATACAAATGAAATTATTTCTAGCGACAGGTATAACTTTAAAAGTTTTTAAGGAGGCCGACAAATTTATATCAAATTAAAAGCTTAGGTTCTCCTCTTTCAGGAAATCACATGACTTTTACATTTAGACAATTTCTTCATACCTTAAACGGCCTCCATGCACACTTAGCCCGCCGTAAAATACTGTCAAAATACGGGCCATAACTCAGGGTAGACAGCCTATATTGTTGTGATTAAAACACAAATACAAATGAAATTATTTCTAGCGACAGGTATAACTTTAAAAGTTTTTAAGGAGGCCGACAAATTTATATCAAATTAAAGCTTAGGTTCTCCTCTTTCAGGAAATCACATGACTTTTACATTTATTCAATTTCTTCATTACATAAACGGCCTCCATGGACACATAGCCCGCCGTAAAATACTGTCAAAATACGGGCCATAACTCAGGGGTAGACAGCCTATATTGTTGTGATTAAAACACAAATACAAATGAAATTATTTCTAGCGAGGGTTATAAATTTAAAAGTTTTAAATGGAGGACGACAAATTTAAATAAAAATTAAAGCTTAGGTTCTCCTCTTTCAGGAAATCACATGACTTTTACATTTAGACAATTTCTTCATACCTTAAACGGCCTCCATGCACACTTAGCCCGCCGTAAAATACTGTCAAAATACGGGCCATAACTCAGGGTAGACAGCCTATATTGTTGTGATTAAAACACAAATACAAATGAAATTATTTCTAGCGACAGGTATAACTTTAAAAGTTTTTAAGGAGGCCGTAATATTTATATCCAATTGAAAGCTTAGGTTCTCCTCTTTCAGGAAATCACATGACTTTTACATTTAGACAATTTCTTCATACCTTAAACGGCCTCCATGCACACTTAGCCCGCCGTAAAATACTGTCAAAATACAGGCCATAACTCAGGGTGAACAGCCTATATTGTTGTGATTAAAACACAAATACAAATGAAATTATTTCTAGCGACGGTTATAACTTTAAAAGTTTTTAAGGGAGGCCGACAAATTTATATCCAAATTAAAGCTTAGGTTCTCCTCTTTCAGGAAATCACATGACTTTTACATTTAGACAATTTCTTCATACCTTAAACGGCCGTAAAATACCTTAGCCCGCCGTAAAATACTGTCAAAATACGGGCCATAACTCAGGGTAGACAGCCTATATTGTTGTGATTAAAACATAAATACGAATGAAATTATTTCTAGCGACGGGTATAACTTAAAAAGTTTTTAAGGGAGTCCGACAAATTTATATCAAATTAAAGCTTAGGTTCTCCTCTTTCAGGAAATCACATGACTTTTACATTTAGACAATTTCTTCATACCTTAAACGGCCTCCATGCACACTTAGCCCGCCGTAAAATACTGTCAAAATACGGGCCATAACTCAGGGTAGACAGCCTATATTGTTGTGATTAAAACACAAATACGAATGAAATTATTTCTAGCGACGGGTATAACTTAAAAAGTTTTTAAGGAGGCCGACAAATTTATATCAAATTAAAGCTTAGGTTCTCCTCTTTCAGGAAATCACATGACTTTTACATTTAGACAATTTCTTCATACCTTAAACGGCCTCCATGCACTTAGCCCGCCGTAAAATACTGTCAAAATACGGGCCATAACTCAGGGTAGACAGCCTATATTGTTGTGATTAAAACACAAATACAAATGAAATTATTTCTAGCGACAGGTATAACTTTAAAAGTTTTTAAGGGAGGCCGACAAATTTATATCAAATTAAAGCTTAGGTTCTCCTCTTTCAGGAAATCACATGACTTTTACATTTAGACAATTTCTTCATACCTTAAACGGCCTCCATGCACATAGCCCGCCGTAAAATACTGTCAAAATACGGGCCATAACTCAGGGTAGACAGCCTATATTGTTGTGATTAAAACACAAATACAGATGAAATTATTTCTAGCGACGGGTATAACTTTAAAAGTTTTTAAGGAGGCCGACAAATTTATATCAAATTAAAGCTTAGGTTCTCCTCTTTCAGGAAATCACATGACTTTTACATTTAGACAATTTCTTCATACCTTAAACGGCCTCCATGCACACTTAGCCCGCCGTAAAATACTGTCAAAATACGGGCCATAACTCAGGGTAGACAGCCTATATTGTTGTGATTAAAACACAAATACAAATGAAATTATTTCTAGCGACGGGTATAACTTTAAAAGTTTTTAAGGGAGGCCGACAAATTTATATCAAATTAAAGCTTAGGTTCTCCTCTTTCAGGAAATCACATGACTTTTACATTTAGACAATTTCTTCATACCTTAAACGGCCTCCATGCACACTTAGCCCGCCGTAAAATACTGTCAAAATACGGGCCATAACTCAGGGTAGACAGCCTATATTGTTGTGATTAAAACACAAATACATATGAAATTATTTCTAGCGTCGGGTATAACTTTAAAAGTTTTTAAGGAGGCCGACAAATTTATATCAAATTAAAGCTTAGGTTCTCCTCTTTCAGGAAATCACATGACTTTTACATTTAGACAATTTCTTCATACCTTAAACGGCCTCCATGCACACTTAGCCCGCCGTAAAATACTGTCAAAATACGGGCCATAACTCAGGGTAGACAGCCTATATTGTTGTGATTAAAACACAAATACAAATGAAATTATTTCTAGCGACGGGTATAACTTTAAAAGTTTTTAAGGGAGGCCGACAAATTTATATCAAATTAAAGCTTAGGTTCTCCTCTTTCAGGAAATCACATGACTTTTACATTTAGACAATTTCTTCATACCTTAAACGGCCTCCATGCACACTTAGCCCGCCGTAAAATACTGTCAAAATACGGGCCATAACTCAGGGTAGACAGCCTATATTGTTGTGATTAAAACACAAATACAGATGAAATTATTTCTAGCGACGGGTATAACTTTAAAAGTTTTTAAGGAGGCCGACAAATTTATATCAAATTAAAGCTTAGGTTCTCCTCTTTCAGGAAATCACATGACTTTTACATTTAGACAATTTCTTCATACCTTAAACGGCCTCCATGCACACTTAGCCCGCCGTAAAATACTGTCAAAATACGGGCCATAACTCAGGGTAGACAGCCTATATTGTTGTGATTAAAACACAAATACAAATGAAATTATTTCTAGCGACGGGTATAACTTTAAAAGTTTTAAGGAGGCCGACAAATTTATATCAAATTAAAGCTTAGGTTCTCCTCTTTCAGGAAATCACATGACTTTTACATTTAGACAATTTCTTCATACCTTAAACGGCCTCCATGCACACTTAGCCCGCCGTAAAATACTGTCAAAATACGGGCCATAACTCAGGGTAGACAGCCTATATTGTTGTGATTAAAACACAAATACAGATGAAATTATTTCTAGCGACAGGTATAACTTTAAAAGTTTTAAGGAGGCCGACAAATTTATATCAAATTAAAGCTTAGGTTCTCCTCTTTCGAAATCACATGACTTTTACATTTAGACAATTTCTTCATACCTTAAACGGCCTCCATGCACACTTAGCCCGCCGTAAAATACTGTCAAAATACGGGCCATAACTCAGGGTAGACAGCCTATATTGTTGTGATTAAAACACAAATACAGAATGAAATTATTTCTAGCGACAGGTATAACTTTAAAAGTTTTAAAGGAGGCCGACAAATTTATATCAAATTAAAGCTTAGGTTCTCCTCTTTCAGGAAATCACATGACTTTTGAATTAAGACAATTTCTTCATACCTTAAACGGCCTCCATGCACACTTAGCCCGCCGTAAAATACTGTCAAAATACGGGCCATAACTCAGGGTAGACATCCTATATTGTTGTGATTAAAACACAAATACGAATGAAATTATTTCTAGCGATGGGTATAACTTTAAAAGTTTTTAAGGGAGGCCGACAAATTTATATCCAAATTAAAGTTTAGGTTCTCCTCTTTCAGGAAATCACATGACTTTTACATTTAGACAATTTCTTCATACCTTAAACGGCCTCCATGCATACTTAGCCCGCCGTAAAATACTGTCAAAATACGGCCATAACTCAGGGTAGACAGCCTATATTGTTGTGATTAAAACACAAATACAAATGAAATTATTTCTAGCGACGGGTATAACTTTAAAAGTTTTAAGGAGGCCGACAAATGTATATCCAAATTAAAGCTTAGGTTCTCCTCTTTCAGGAAATCACATGACTTTTACATTTAGACAATTTCTTCATACCTTAAACGGCCTCCATGCACACTTAGCCCGCCGTAAAATACTGTCAAAATACGGGCCATAACTCAGGGTAGAACGCAAATGATGGTGTGATTGAAACACAAATACAAATGAAATTATTTCTAGCGACGGGTATGACTTTAACGGTTTTTAAGGAGGCCGACAAATTTATATCAAATTAAAGCTTAGGTTCTCCTCTTTCAGGAAATCACATGACTTTTACATTTAGACAATTTCTTCATACCTTAAACGGCCTCCATGCACACTTAGCCCGCCGTAAAATACTGTCAAAATACGGGCCATAACTCAGGGTAGACAGCCTATATTGTTGTGATTAAAACACAAATACAAATGAAATTATTTCTAGCGACAGGTATAACTTTAAAAGTTTTTAAGGAGGCCGACAAATTTATATCAAATTAAAGCTTAGGTTCTCCTCTTTCAGGAAATCACATGACTTTTACATTTAGACAATTTCTTCATACCTTAAACGGCCTCCATGCACACTTAGCCCGCCGTAAAATACTGTCAAAATACGGGCCATAACTCAGGGTAGACAGCCTATATTGTTGTGATTAAAACACAAATACAAATGAAATTATTTCTAGCGACAGGTATAACTTTAAAAGTTTTAAGGAGGCCGACAAATTTATATCAAATTAAAGCTTAGGTTCTCCTCTTTCAGGAAATCACATGACTTTTACATTTAGACAATTTCTTCATACCTTAAACGGCCTCCATGCACATAGCCCGCCGTAAAATACTGTCAAAATACGGGCCATAACTCAGGGTAGACAGCCTATATTGTTGTGATTAAAACACAAATACAAATGAAATTATTTCTAGCGACAGGTATAACTTTAAAAGTTTTTAAGGAGGCCGACAAATTTATATCAAATTAAAGCTTAGGTTCTCCTCTTTCAGGAAATCACATGACTTTTACATTTAGACAATTTCTTCATACCTTAAACGGCCTCCATGCACACTTAGCCCGCCGTAAAATACTGTCAAAATACGGGCCATAACTCAGGGTAGACAGCCTATATTGTTGTGATTAAAACACAAATACAAATGAAATTATTTCTAGCGACAGGTATAACTTTAAAAGTTTTTAAGGAGGCCGACAAATTTATATCAAATTAAAGCTTAGGTTCTCCTCTTTCAGGAAATCACATGACTTTTACATTTAGACAATTTCTTCATACCTTAAACGGCCTCCATGCACACTTAGCCCGCCGTAAAATACTGTCAAAATACGGGCCATAACTCAGGGTAGACAGCCTATATTGTTGTGATTAAAACACAAATACAAATGAAATTATTTCTAGCGACAGGTATAACTTTAAAAGTTTTAAGGGAGGCCGACAAATTTATATCAAATTAAAGCTTAGGTTCTCCTCTTTCAGGAAATCACATGACTTTTACATTTAGACAATTTCTTCATACCTTAAACAGCCTCCATGCACTTAGCCCGCCGTAAAATACTGTCAAAATACGGGCCATAACTCAGGGTAGACAGCCTATATTGTTGTGATTAAAACACAAATACAAATGAAATTATTTCTAGCGACGGGTATGACTTTAAAGGTTTTTAAGGGAGGCCGACAAATTTATATCCAAATTAAAGCTTAGGTTCTCCTCTTTCAGGAAATCACATGACTTTTACATTTAGACAATTTCTTCATACCTTAAACGGCCTCCATGCACTTAGCCGCCGTAAAATACTGTCAAAATACGGGCCATAACTCAGGGTAGACAGCCTATATTGTTGTGATTAAAACACAAATACAGATGAAATTATTTCTAGCGACGGGTATAACTTTAAAAGTTTTTAAGGAGGCCGACAAATTTATATCCAAATTAAAGCTTAGGTTCTCCTCTTTCAGGAAATCGCATGACTTTTACATTTAGACAATTTCTTCATACCTTAAACGGCCTCCATGCACACTTAGCCCGCCGTAAAATACTGTCAAAATACGGGCCATAACTCAGGGTAGACAGCCTATATTGTTGTGATTAAAACACAAATACAAATGAAATTATTTTTAGCGACGGGTATAACTTTAAAAGTTTTTAAGGGAGGCCGACAAATTTATATCAAATTAAAGCTTAGGTTCTCCTCTTTCAGGAAATCACATGACTTTTACATTTAGACAATTTCTTCATACCTTAAACGGCCTCCATGCACATAGCCCGCCGTAAAATACTGTCAAAATACGGGCCATAACTCAGGGTAGACAGCCTATATGGTTGTGTTTAAAACACAAATACAAATGAAATTATTTCTAGCGACGGGTATAACTTTAAAAGTTTTTAAGGAACCGACAAATTTATATCAAATTAAAGCTTAGGTTCTCCTCTTTCAGGAAATCACATGACTTTTACATTTAGACAATTTCTTCATACCTTAAACGGCCTCCATGCACTTAGCCGCCGTAAAATACTGTCAAAATACGGGCCATAACTCAGGGTAGACAGCCTATATTGTTGTGATTAAAACACAAATACAAATGAAATTATTTCTAGCGACGGGTATAACTTTAAAAGTTTTTAAGGAGGCCGACAAATTTATATCAAATTAAAGCTTAGGTTCTCCTCTTTCAGGAAATCACATGACTTTTACATTTAGACAATTTCTTCATACCTTAAACGGCCTCCATGCACACTTAGCCCGCCGTAAAATACTGTCAAAATACGGGCCATAACTCAGGGTAGACAGCCTATATTGTTGTGATTAAAACACAAATAACAATGAAATTATTTCTAGCGACAGGTCTAACTGTAAAGGTTTTTAGGGGAGGCCGACAAATTTATATCAAATTAAAGCTTAGGTTCTCCTCTTTCAGGAAATCACATGACTTTTACATTTAGACAATTTCTTCATACCTTAAACGGCCTCCATGCACACTTAGCCCGCCGTAAAATACTGTCAAAATACGGGCCATAACTCAGGGTAGACAGCCTATATTGTTGTGATTAAAACACAAATACAAATGAAATTCTTTGTAGCGACAGGTATAACTTTAAAAGTTTTAAGGAGGCCGACAAATTTATATCAAATTAAAGCTTAGGTTCTCCTCTTTCAGGAAATCACATGACTTTTACATTTAGACAATTTCTTCATACCTTAAACGGCCTCCATGCACACTTAGCCCGCCGTAAAATACTGTCAAAATACGGGCCATAACTCAGGGTAGACAGCCTATATTGTTGTGATTAAAACACAAATACAGATGAAATTATTTCTAGCGACGGGTATAACTTTAAAAGTTTTAAGGGAGGCCGACAAATTTATATCAAATTAAAGCTTAGGTTCTCCTCTTTCAGGAAATCACATGACTTTTACATTTAGACAATTTCTTCATACCTTAAACGGCCTCCATGCACACTTAGCCCGCCGTAAAATACTGTCAAAATACGGGCCATAACTCAGGGTAGACAGCCTATATTGTTGTGATTAAAACACAAATACAAATGAAATTATTTCTAGCGACAGGTATAACTTTAAAAGTTTTAAGGAGGCCGACAAATTTATATCAAATTAAAGCTTAGGTTCTCCTCTTTCAGGAAATCACATGACTTTTACATTTAGACAATTTCTTCATACCTTAAACGGCCTCCATGCACATAGCCCGCCGTAAAATACTGTCAAAATACGGGCCATAACTCAGGGTAGACAGACTAATTTGTTCAGATTAAAAATAAAATACAAATTTAATTATTTCTAGCGACGGGTATAACTTTAAAAGTTTTTAAGGGAGGCCGACAAATTTATATCAAATTAAAGCTTAGGTTCTCCTCTTTCAGGAAATCACATGACTTTTACATTTAGACAATTTCTTCATACCTTAAACGGCCTCCATGCACATAGCCCGCCGTAAAATACTGTCAAAATACGGTCCATAACTCAGGGTAGACAGCCTATATTGTTGTGATTAAAACACAAATACGAATCAAATTATTTCTAGCGACGGGTATAACTTTAAAAGTTTTTAAGGGAGGCCGACAAATTTATATCCAAATTAAAGCATAGGTTCTCCTCTTTCAGGAAATCACATGACTTTTACATTTAGACAATTTCTTCATACCTTAAACGGCCTCCATGCACACTTAGCCCGCCGTAAAATACTGTCAAAATACGGGCCATAACTCAGGGTAGACAGCCTATATTGTTGTGATTAAAACACAAATAAATGAAATTATTTCTAGCGACAGGTATAACTTTAAAAGTTTTAAGGGAGGCCGACAAATTTATATCAAATTAAAGCTTAGGTTCTCCTCTTTCAGGAAATCACATGACTTTTACATTTAGACAATTTCTTCATACCTTAAACGGCCTCCATGCACACTTAGCCGCCGTAAAATACTGTCAAAATACGGGCCATAACTCAGGGTAGACAGCCTATATTGTTGTGATTAAAACACAAATACGAATGAAATTATTTCTAGCGACGGGTATAACTTTAAAAGTTTTGAAGGGAGGCCGACAAATTTATATCCAAATTAAAGCTTAGGTTCTCCTCTTTCAGGAAATCACATGACTTTTACATTTAGACAATTTCTTCATACCTTAAACGGCCTCCATGCACACTTAGCCCTCCGTAAAATACTGTCAAAATACGGGCCATAACTCAGGGTAGACAGCCTATATTGTTGTGATTAAAACACAAATACAGATGAAATTATTTCTAGCGACGGGTATAACTTTAAAAGTTTTTAAGGGAGGCCGACAAATTTATATCCAAATTAAAGCTTAGGTTCTCCTCTTTCAGGAAATCACATGACTTTTACATTTAGACAATTTCTTCATACCTTAAACGGCCTCCATGCACACTTAGCCCGCCGTAAAATACTGTCAAAATACAAGCCATAACTCAGGGTAGACAGCCTATATTGTTGTGATTAAAACACAAATACAAATGACACTATTTTTAGCGACGGGTATAACTTTAAAGGTTTTTAAGGGAGGCCGACAAATTTATATCCAAATTAAAGCTTAGGTTCTCCTCTTTCAGGAAATCACATGACTTTTACATTTAGACAATTTCTTCATACCTTAAACGGCCTCCATGCACACTTAGCCCGCCGTAAAATACTGTCAAAATACGGGCCATAACTCAGGGTAGACAGCCTATATTGTTGTGATTAAAACACAAATACAAATGAAATTATTTCTAGCGACGGGTATAACTTTAAAAGTTTTTAAGGAGGCCGACAAATTTATATCAAATTAAAGCTTAGGTTCTCCTCTTTCAGGAAATCACATGACTTTTACATTTAGACAATTTCTTCATACCTTAAACGGCCTCCATGCACATAGCCCGCCGTAAAATACTGTCAAAATACGGGCCATAACTCAGGGTAGACAGCCTATATTGTTGTGATTAAAACACAAATACAAATGAAATTATTTCTAGCGACGGGTATAACTTTAAAAGTTTTAAGGGAGGCCGACAAATTTATATCAAATTAAAGCTTAGGTTCTCCTCTTTCAGGAAATCACATGACTTTTACATTTAGACAATTTCTTCATACCTTAAACGGCCTCCATGCACACTTAGCCCGCCGTAAAATACTGTCAAAATACGGGCCATAACTCAGGGTAGACAGCCTATATTGTTGTGATTAAAACACAAATACGAATGAAATTATTTCTAGCGACGGGTATAACTTTAAAAGTTTAAAGCGGAGGCCGACAAATTTATATCAAATTAAAAGCTCAGGTTCACCTCTTTCACGAAATCACATGACTTTTACATTTAGACAATTTCTTCATACCTTAAACGGCCTCCATGCACACTTAGCCCGCCGTAAAATACTGTCAAAATACGGGCCATAACTCAGGGTAGACAGCCTATATTGTTGTGATTAAAACACAAATACAAATGAAATTATTTCTAGCGACAGGTATAACTTTAAAAGTTTTAAGGAGGCCGACAAATTTATATCAAATTAAAGCTTAGGTTCTCCTCTTTCAGGAAATCACATGACTTTTACATTTAGACAATTTCTTCATACCTTAAACGGCCTCCATGCACACTTAGCCCGTAAAATACTGTCAAAATACGGGCCATAACTCAGGGTAGACAGCCTATATTGTTGTGATTAAAACACAAATACAAATGAAATTATTTCTAGCGACGGGTATAACTTTAAAAGTTTTAAGGAGGCCGACAAATTTATATCAAATTAAAGCTTAGGTTCTCCTCTTTCAGGAAATCACATGACTTTTACATTTAGACAATTTCTTCATACCTTAAACGGCCTCCATGCACACTTAGCCGCCGTAAAATACTGTCAAAATACGGGCCATAACTCAGGGTAGACAGCCTATATTGTTGTGATTAAAACACAAATACAAATGAAATTATTTCTAGCGACAGGTATAACTTTAAAAGTTTTAAGGAGGCCGACAAATTTATATCAAATTAAAGCTTAGGTTCTCCTCTTTCAGGAAATCACATGACTTTTACATTTAGACAATTTCTTCATACCTTAAACGGCCTCCATGCACTTAGCCCGCCGTAAAATACTGTCAAAATACGGGCCATAACTCAGGGTAGACAGCCTATATTGTTGTGATTAAAACACAAATACAAATGAAATTATTTCTAGCGACGGGTATAAATTTAAATGTCTTTAAGGGAGGGCGACAAATTTATATCAAATTAAAGCTTAGGTTCTCCTCTTTCAGGAAATCACATGACTTTTACATTTAGACAATTTCTTCATACCTTAAACGGCCTCCATGCACACTTAGCCCGCCGTAAAATACTGTCAAAATACGGGCCATAACTCAGGGTAGACAGCCTATATTGTTGTGATTAAAACACAAATACAAATGAAATTATTTCTAGCGACGGGTATAACTTTAAAAGTTTTAAGGAGGCCGACAAATTTATATCAAATTAAAGCTTAGGTTCTCCTCTTTCAGGAAATCACATGACTTTTACATTTAGACAATTTCTTCATACCTTAAACGGCCTCCATGCACACTTAGCCCGCCGTAAAATACTGTCAAAATACGGGCCATAACTCAGGGTAGACAGCCTATATTGTTGTGATTAAAACAGAAATACAAATGAAATTATTTCTAGCGACAGGTATAACTTTAAAAGTTTTAAGGGAGGCCGACAAATTTATATCAAATTAAAGCTTAGGTTCTCCTCTTTCAGGAAATCACATGACTTTTACATTTAGACAATTTCTTCATACCTTAAACGGCCTCCATGCACACTTAGCCCGCCGTAAAATACTGTCAAAATACGGGCCATAACTCAGGGTAGACAGCCTATATTGTTGTGATTAAAACACAAATACAAATGAAATTATTTCTAGCGACGGGTATAACTTTAAACGTTTTAAGGGAGGCCGAAATTTATATCAAATTAAAGCTTAGGTTCTCCTCTTTCAGGAAATCACATGACTTTTACATTTAGACAATTTCTTCATACCTTAAACGGCCTCCATGACGTAAAATACTGTCAAAATACGGGCCATAACTCAGCGTAGACAGCCTATATTGTTGTGATTAAAACACAAATACAAATGAAATTATTTTTAGCGACGGGTATAACTTTAAAAGTTTTTAAGGAGGCCGACAAATTTATATCAAATTAAAGCTTAGGTTCTCCTCTTTCAGGAAATCACATGACTTTTACATTTAGACAATTTCTTCATACCTTAAACAGCCTCCATGCACATAGCCCGCCGTAAAATACTGTCAAAATACGGGCCATAACTCAGGGTAGACAGCCTATATTGTTGTGATTAAAACACAAATACAAATGAAATTATTTCTAGCGACAGGTATAACTTTAAAAGTTTTTAAGGAGGCCGACAAATTTATATCAAATTAAAGCTTAGGTTCTCCTCTTTCAGGAAATCACATGACTTTTACATTTAGACAATTTCTTCATACCTTAAACGGCCTCCATGCACACTTAGCCCGCCGTAAAATACTGTCAAAATACGGGCCATAACTCAGGGTAGACAGCCTATATTGTTGTGATTAAAACACAAATACAAATGAAATTATTTCTAGCGACAGGTATAACTTTAAAAGTTTTTAAAGGGAGGCCGACAAATTTATATCAAATTAAAGCTTAGGTTCTCCTCTTTCAGGAAATCACATGACTTTTACATTTAGACAATTTCTTCATACCTTAAACGGCCTCCATGCACACTTAGCCCGCCGTAAAATACTGTCAAAATACGGGCCATAACTCAGGGTAGACAGCCTATATTGTTGTGATTAAAACACAAATACGAATGAAATTATTTCTAGCGACGGGTATAACTTTAAAAGTTTTTAAGGGAGGCCGACAAATTTATATCCAAATTAAAGCTTAGGTTCTCCTCTTTCAGGAAATCACATGACTTTTACATTTAGACAATTTCTTCATACCTTAAACGGCCTCCATGCACACTTAGCCCGCCGTAAAATACTGTCAAAATACAGGCCATAACTCAGGGGTAGACAGCCTATATTGTTGTGATTAAAACACAAATACGAATGAAATTATTTCTAGCGACGGGTATAACTTTAAAAGTTTTTAAGGGAGGCCGACAAATTTATATCAAATTAAAGCTTAGGTTCTCCTCTTTCAGGAAATCACATGACTTTTACATTTAGACAATTTCTTCATACCTTAAACGGCCTCCATGCACACTTAGCCCGCCGTAAAATACTGTCAAAATACGGGCCATAACTCAGGGTAGACAGCCTATATTGTTGTGATTAAAACACAAATACAAATGAAATTATTTCTAGCGACGGGTATAACTTTAAAAGTTTTTAAGGAGGCCGACAAATTTATATCAAATTAAAGCTTAGGTTCTCCTCTTTCAGGAAATCACATGACTTTTACATTTAGACAATTTCTTCATACCTTAAACGGCCTCCATGCACACTTAGCCCGCCGTAAAATACTGTCAAAATACGGGCCATAACTCAGGGTAGACAGCCTATATTGTTGTGATTAAAACACAAATACGAATGAAATTATTTCTAGCGACGGGTATAACTTTAAAAGTTTTTAAGGGAGGCCGACAAATTTATATCAAATTAAAGCTTAGGTTCTCCTCTTTCAGGAAATCACATGACTTTTACATTTAGACAATTTCTTCATACCTTAAACGGCCTCCATGCACACTTAGCCCGCCGTAAAATACTGTCAAAATACTTTCCATAACTCAGGCTGGACAGCCTATATTGTTGTGATTAAAACACAAATACAGAATGAAATTATTTCTAGCGACGGGTATAACTTTAAAAGTTTTAAGGGAGGCCGACAAATTTATATCAAATTAAAGCTTAGGTTCTCCTCTTTCAGGAAATCACATGACTTTTACATTTAGACAATTTCTTCATACCTTAAACGGCCTCCATGCACACTTAGCCCGCCGTAAAATACTGTCAAAATACGGGCCATAACTCAGGGTAGACAGCCTATATTGTTGTGATTAAAACACAAATACAGAATGAAATTATTTCTAGCGACAGGTATAACTTTAAAAGTTTTAAGGGAGGCCGACAAATTTATATCAAATTAAAGCTTAGGTTCTCCTCTTTCAGGAAATCACATGACTTTTACATTTAGACAATTTCTTCATACCTTAAACGGCCTCCATGCACATAGCCCGCCGTAAAATACTGTCAAAATACGGGCCATAACTCAGGGTAGACAGCCTATATTGTTGTGATTAAAACACAAATACAGATGAAATTATTTCTAGCGACAGGTATAACTTTAAAAGTTTTTAAGGAGGCCGACAAATTTATATCAAATTAAAGCTTAGGTTCTCCTCTTTCAGGAAATCACATGACTTTTACATTTAGACAATTTCTTCATACCTTAAACGGCCTCCATGCATAGCCCGCCGTAAAATACTGTCAAAATACGGGCCATAACTCAGGGTAGACAGCCTATATTGTTGTGATTAAAACACAAATACAAATGAAATTATTTCTAGCGACGGGTATAACTTTAAAAGTTTTAAGGGAGGCCGACAAATTTATATCAAATTAAAGCTTAGGTTCTCCTCTTTCAGGAAATCACATGACTTTTACATTTAGACAATTTCTTCATACCTTAAACGGCCTCCATGCACACTTAGCCCGCCGTAAAATACTGTCAAAATACGGGCCATAACTCAGGGTAGACAGCCTATATTGTTGTGATTAAAACACAAATACAAATGAAATTATTTCTAGCGACAGGTATAACTTTAAAAGTTTTTAAGGGAGGCCGACAAATTTATATCAAATTAAAGCTTAGGTTCTCCTCTTTCAGGAAATCACATGACTTTTACATTTAGACAATTTCTTCATACCTTAAACGGCCTCCATGCACACTTAGCCCGCCGTAAAATACTGTCAAAATACGGGCCATAACTCAGGGTAGACAGCCTATATTGTTGTGATTAAAACACAAATACAGATGAAATTATTTCTAGCGACGGGTATAACTTTAAAAGTTTTTAAGGAGGCCGACAAATTTATATCAAATTAAAGCTTAGGTTCTCCTCTTTCAGGAAATCACATGACTTTTACATTTAGACAATTTCTTCATACCTTAAACGGCCTCCATGCACTTAGCCCGCCGTAAAATACTGTCAAAATACGGGCCATAACTCAGGGTAGACAGCCTATATTGTTGTGATTAAAACACAAATACAAATGAAATTATTTCTAGCGACGGGTATAACTTTAAAAGTTTTTAAGGGAGGCCGACAAATTTATATCAAATTAAAGCTTAGGTTCTCCTCTTTCAGGAAATCACATGACTTTTACATTTAGACAATTTCTTCATACCTTAAACGGCCTCCATGCACACTTAGCCCGCCGTAAAATACTGTCAAAATACGGGCCATAACTCAGGGTAGACAGCCTATATTGTTGTGATTAAAACACAAATACAAATGAAATTATTTCTAGCGACGGGTATAACTTTAAAAGTTTTTAAGGAGGCCGACAAATTTATATCAAATTAAAGCTTAGGTTCTCCTCTTTCAGGAAATCACATGACTTTTACATTTAGACAATTTCTTCATACCTTAAACGGCCTCCATGCACACTTAGCCCCCCGTAAAATACTGTCAAAATACGGGCCATAACTCAGGGTAGACAGCCTATATTGTTGTGATTAAAACACAAATACAAATGAAATTATTATTAGCGACAGGTATAACTTTAAAAGTTTTAAGGAGGCCGACAAATTTATATCAAATTAAAGCTTAGGTTCTCCTCTTTCAGGAAATCACATGACTTTTACATTTAGACAATTTCTTCATACCTTAAACGGCCTCCATGCACACTTAGCCCGCCGTAAAATACTGTCAAAATACGGGCCATAACTCAGGGTAGACAGCCTATATTGTTGTGATTAAAACACAAATACAAATGAAATTATTTCTAGCGACAGGTATAACTTTAAAAGTTTTTAAGGAGGCCGACAAATTTATATCAAATTAAAGCTTAGGTTCTCCTCTTTCGAAATCACATGACTTTTACATTTAGACAATTTCTTCATACCTTAAACGGCCTCCATGCACTTAGCCCGCCGTAAAATACTGTCAAAATACGGGCCATAACTCAGGGTAGACAGCCTATATTGTTGTGATTAAAACACAAATACAAATGAAATTATTTCTAGCGACAGGTATAACTTTAAAGTTTTTAAGGGAGGCCGACAAATTTATATCAAATTAAAGCTTAGGTTCTCCTCTTTCAGGAAATCACATGACTTTTACATTTAGACAATTTCTTCATACCTTAAACGGCCTCCATGCACACTTAGCCCGCCGTAAAATACTGTCAAAATACGGGCCATAACTCAGGGTAGACAGCCTATATTGTTGTGATTAAAACACAAATACACATGAAATTTTTTTTATCGACGGGTATAACTTTAAATGTTTTTAATGGAGGCCGACAAATTTATATCAAATTAAAGCTTAGGTTCTCCTCTTTCAGGAAATCACATGACTTTTACATTTAGACAATTTCTTCATACCTTAAACGGCCTCCATGCACACTTAGCCCGCCGTAAAATACTGTCAAAATACGGGCCATAACTCAGGGTAGACAGCCTATATTGTTGTGATTAAAACACAAATAGAATGAAATTATTTCTAGCGACAGGTATAACTTTAAAAGTTTTTAGGAGGCCGACAAATTTATATCAAATTAAAGCTTAGGTTCTCCTCTTTCAGGAAATCACATGACTTTTACATTTAGACAATTTCTTCATACCTTAAACGGCCTCCATGCACACTTAGCCCGCCGTAAAATACTGTCAAAATACGGGCCATAACTCAGGGTAGACAGCCTATATTGTTGTGATTAAAACACAAATACAAATGAAATTATTTGTAGCGACGGGTATAACTTTAACAGTTTTTAAGGGAGGCCGACAAATTTATATCACAAATAAAGCTTAGGTTCTCCTCTTTCAGGAAATCACATGACTTTTACATTTAGACAATTTCTTCATACCTTAAACGGCCTCCATGCACACTTAGCCCGCCGTAAAATACTGTCAAAATACGGGCCATAACTCAGGGTAGACAGCCTATATTGTTGTGATTAAAACACAAATACAAATGAAATTATTTATAGCAACGGGTATAACTTTAAAAGTTTTTAAGGGAGGCCGACAAATTTATATCAAAATTAAAGCTTAGGTTCTCCTCTTTCAGGAAATCACATGACTTTTACATTTAGACAATTTCTTCATATCTTAAACGGCCGCCATTCAGAACTAGCCCGCCGTAAAATACTGTCAAAATACGGGCCATAACTCAGGGTAGACAGCCTATATTGTTGTGATTAAAACACAAATACAGATGAAATTATTTCTAGCGACAGGTATAACTTTAAAAGTTTTTAAGGAGGCCGACAAATTTATATCAAATTAAAGCTTAGGTTCTCCTCTTTCAGGAAATCACATGACTTTTACATTTAGACAATTTCTTCATACCTTAAACGGCCTCCATGCACACTTAGCCCGCCGTAAAATACTGTCAAAATACGGGCCATAACTCAGGGTAGACAGCCTATATTGTTGTGATTAAAACACAAATACAAATGAAATTATTTCTAGCGACGGGTATAACTTTAAAAGTTTTTAAGGGAGGCCGACAAATTTATATCAAATTAAAGCTTAGGTTCTCCTCTTTCAGGAAATCACATGACTTTTACATTTAGACAATTTCTTCATACCTTAAACGGCCTCCATGCACACTTAGCCCGCCGTAAAATACTGTCAAAATACGGGCCATAACTCAGGGTAGACAGCCTATATTGTTGTGATTAAAACACAAATACAAATGAAATTATTTCTAGCGACAGGTATAACTTTAAAAGTTTTTAAGGAGGCCGACAAATTTATATCAAATTAAAGCTTAGGTTCTCCTCTTTCAGGAAATCACATGACTTTTACATTTAGACAATTTCTTCATACCTTAAACGGCCTCCATGCACTTAGCCCGCCGTAAAATACTGTCAAAATACGGGCCATAACTCAGGGTAGACAGCCTATATTGTTGTGATTAAAACACAAATACAAATGAAATTATTTCTAGCGACAGGTATAACTTTAAAAGTTTTTAAGGAGGCCGACAAATTTATATCAAATTAAAGCTTAGGTTCTCCTCTTTCAGGAAATCACATGACTTTTACATTTAGACAATTTCTTCATACCTTAAACGGCCTCCATGCACACTTAGCCCGCCGTAAAATACTGTCAAAATACGGGCCATAACTCAGGGTAGACAGCCTATATTGTTGTGATTAAAACACAAATACAGAATGAAATTATTTCTAGCGACAGGTATAACTTTAAAGTTTTTAAGGAGGCCGACAAATTTATATCAAATTAAAGCTTAGGTTCTCCTCTTTCAGGAAATCACATGACTTTTACATTTAGACAATTTCTTCATACCTTAAACGGCCTCCATGCACATAGCCCGCCGTACAATACTGTCAAAATACGGGCCATAACTCAGGGTAGACAGCCTATATTGTAGTGATTGAGACTCGAATGCAAATGAAGTTATTGCTAGCGTGGGGGGTAACTTTAAAAGTTTTTAAGGAGGCCGACAAATTTATATCAAATTAAAGCTTAGGTTCTCCTCTTTCAGGAAATCACATGACTTTTACATTTAGACAATTTCTTCATACCTTAAACGGCCTCCATGCATAGCCCGCCGTAAAATACTGTCAAAATACGGGCCATAACTCAGGGTAGACAGCCTATATTGTTGTGATTAAAACACAAAGGCAGATGGAATTGTATTTAGCGACGGGTATAACTTTAAAAGTTTTTAAGGGAGGCCGACAAATTTATATCAAATTAAAGCTTAGGTTCTCCTCTTTCAGGAAATCACATGACTTTTACATTTAGACAATTTCTTCATACCTTAAACGGCCTCCATGCACACTTAGCCCGCCGTAAAATACTGTCAAAATACGGGCCATAACTCAGGGTAGACAGCCTATATTGTTGTGATTAAAACACAAATACAAATGAAATTATTTCTAGCGACAGGTATAACTTTAAAAGTTTTTAAGGAGGCCGACAAATTTATATCAAATTAAAGCTTAGGTTCTCCTCTTTCAGGAAATCACATGACTTTTACATTGAAACAATTTCTTCATACCTTAAACGGCCTCCATGCACACTTAGCCCGCCGTAAAATACTGTCAAAATACGGGCCATAACTCAGGGTAGACAGCCTATATTGTTGTGATTAAAACACAAATACCAATGAACTTATTTCTAACGACGGGTATAACTTTAGTAGTTTTTAAGGAGGCCGACAAATTTATATCAAATTAAAGCTTAGGTTCTCCTCTTTCAGGAAATCACATGACTTTTACATTTAGACAATTTCTTCATACCTTAAACGGCCTCCATGCACACTTAGCCCGCCGTAAAATACTGTCAAAATACAAGCCATAACTCACGGTAGACAGCCTATATTGTTGTGATTAAAACACAAATACAGATGAAATTATTTCTAGCGACAGGTATAACTTTAAAAGTTTTAAGGAGGCCGACAAATTTATATCAAATTAAAGCTTAGGTTCTCCTCTTTCAGGAAATCACATGACTTTTACATTTAGACAATTTCTTCATACCTTAAACGGCCTCCATGCACACTTAGCCCGCCGTAAAATACTGTCAAAATACGGGCCATAACTCAGGGTAGACAGCCTATATTGTTGTGATTAAAACACAAATACAAATGAAATTATTTCTAGCGACAGGTATAACTTTAAAGTTTTTAAGGAGGCCGACAAATTTATATCAAATTAAAGCTTAGGTTCTCCTCTTTCAGGAAATCACATGACTTTTACATTTAGACAATTTCTTCATACCTTAAACGGCCTCCATGCACATAGCCCGCCGTAAAATACTGTCAAAATACAGGGCCATAACTCAGGGTAGACAGCCTATATTGTTGTGATTAAAACACAAATACAAATGAAATTATTTCTAGCGACGGGTATAACTTTAAAAGTTTTTAAGGGAGGCCGACAAATTTATATCAAATTAAAGCTTAGGTTCTCCTCTTTCAGGAAATCACATGACTTTTACATTTAGACAATTTCTTCATACCTTAAACGGCCTCCATGCACACTTAGCCCGCCGTAAAATACTGTCAAAATACGGGCCATAACTCAGGGTAGACAGCCTATATTGTTGTGATTAAAACACAAATACAAATGAAATTATTTCTAGCGACGGGTATAACTTTAAAAGTTTTTAAGGAGGCCGACAAATTTATATCAAATTAAAGCTTAGGTTCTCCTCTTTCAGGAAATCACATGACTTTTACATTTAGACAATTTCTTCATACCTTAAACGGCCTCCATGCACTTAGCCCGCCGTAAAATACTGTCAAATTACGGGCCATAACTCAGGGTAGACAGCCTATATTGTTGTGATTAAAACACAAATACAAATGAAATTATTTCTAGCGACGGGTATAACTTAAAAAGTTTTTATGGGAGGCCGACAAATTTATATTCAAATTAAAGCTTAGGTTCTCCTCTTTCAGGAAATCACATGACTTTTACATTTAGACAATTTCTTCATACCTTAAACGGCCTCCATGCACACTTAGCCCGCCGTAAAATACTGTCAAAATACGGGCCATAACTCAGGGTAGACAGCCTATATTGTTGTGATTAAAACACAAATACAGATGAAATTATTTCTAGCGACGGGTATAACTTTAAAAGTTTTAAGGGAGGCCGACAAATTTATATCAAATTAAAGCTTAGGTTCTCCTCTTTCAGGAAATCACATGACTTTTACATTTAGACAATTTCTTCATACCTTAAACGGCCTCCATGCACATAGCCCGCCGTAAAATACTGTCAAAATACAGGCCATAACTCAGGGTAGACAGCCTATATTGTTGTGATTAAAACACAAATACAAATGAAATTATTTCTAGCGACGGGTATAACTTTAAAAGTTTTTAAGGAGGCCGACAAATTTATATCAAATTAAAGCTTAGGTTCTCCTCTTTCAGGAAATCACATGACTTTTACATTTAGACAATTTCTTCATACCTTAAACGGCCTCCATGCACACTTAGCCCGCCGTAAAATACTGTCAAAATACGGGCCATAACTCAGGGTAGACAGCCTATATTGTTGTGATTAAAACACAAATACAAATGAAATTATTTCTAGCGACGGGTATAACTTTAAAAGTTTTTAAGGAGGCCGACAAATTTATATCAAATTAAAGCTTAGGTTCTCCTCTTCCGAAATCACATGACTTTTACATTTAGACAATTTCTTCATACCTTAAACGGCCTCCATGCACACTTAGCCCGCCGTAAAATACTGTCAAAATACGGGCCATAACTCAGGGTAGACAGCCTATATTGTTGTGATTAAAACACAAATACAGAATGAAATTATTTCTAGCGACGGGTATAACTTTAAAAGTTTTTAAGGAGGCCGACAAATTTATATCAAATTAAAGCTTAGGTTCTCCTCTTTCAGGAAATCACATGACTTTTACATTTAGACAATTTCTTCATACCTTAAACGGCCTCCATGCACACTTAGCCCGCCGTAAAATACTGTCAAAATACGGGCCATAACTCAGGGTAGACAGCCTATATTGTTGTGATTAAAACACAAATACAAATGAAATTATTTCTAGCGACGGGTATAACTTTAAAAGTTTTTAAGGAGGCCGACAAATTTATATCAAATTAAAGCTTAGGTTCTCCTCTTTCAGGAAATCACATGACTTTTACATTTAGACAATTTCTTCATACCTTAAACGGCCTCCATGCACACTTAGCCCGCCGTAAAATACTGTCAAAATACGGGCCATAACTCAGGGTAGACAGCCTATATTGTTGTGATTAAAACACAAATAGGAATGAAATTATTTCTAGTGACGGGTATAATTTAAAAAGTTTTTAAGGGAGGCCGACAAATTTATATCCAAATTAAAGCTTAGGTTCTCCTCTTTCAGGAAATCACATGACTTTTACATTTAGACAATTTCTTCATACCTTAAACGGCCTCCATGCACACTTAGCCCGCCGTAAAATACTGTCAAAATACGGGCCATAACTCAGGGTAGACAGCCTATATTGTTGTGATTAAAACACAAATACAAATGAAATTATTTCTAGCGACAGGTATAACTTTAAAAGTTTTAAGGAGGCCGACAAATTTATATCAAATTAAAGCTTAGGTTCTCCTCTTTCAGGAAATCACATGACTTTTACATTTAGACAATTTCTTCATACCTTAAACGGCCTCCATGCACACTTAGCCCGCCGTAAAATACTGTCAAAATACGGGCCATAACTCAGGGTAGACAGCCTATATTGTTGTGATTAAAACACAAATACAAATGAAATTATTTCTAGCGACGGGTATAACTTTAAAAGTTTTAAGGGAGGCCGACAAATTTATATCAAATTAAAGCTTAGGTTCTCCTCTTTCAGGAAATCACATGACTTTTACATTTAGACAATTTCTTCATACCTTAAACGGCCTCCATGCACACTTAGCCCGCCGTAAAATACTGTCAAAATACGGGCCATAACTCAGGGTAGACAGCCTATATTGTTGTGATTAAAACACAAATACAAATGAAATTATTTCTAGCGACGGGTATAACTTTAAAAGTTTTTAAGGGAGGCCGACAAATTTATATCAAATTAAAGCTTAGGTTCTCCTCTTTCAGGAAATCACATGACTTTTACATTTAGACAATTTCTTCATACCTTAAACGGCCTCCATGCACACTTAGCCCGCCGTAAAATACTGTCAAAATACGGGCCATAACTCAGGGTAGACAGCCTATATTGTTGTGATTAAAACACAAATACAAATGAAATTATTTCTAGCGACGGGTATAACTTTAAAAGTTTTTAAGGGAGGCCGACAAATTTATATCAAATTAAAGCTTAGGTTCTCCTCTTTCAGGAAATCACATGACTTTTACATTTAGACAATTTCTTCATACCTTAAACGGCCTCCATGCACACTTAGCCCGCCGTAAAATACTGTCAAAATACGGGCCATAACTCAGGGTAGACAGCCTATATTGTTGTGATTAAAACACAAATACAAATGAAATTATTTCTAGCGACGGGTATAACTTTAAAAGTTTTAAGGGAGGCCGACAAATTTATATCAAATTAAAAGCTTAGGTTCTCCTCTTTCAGGAAATCACATGACTTTTACATTTAGACAATTTCTTCATACCTTAAACGGCCTCCATGCACACTTAGCCCGCCGTAAAATACTGTCAAAATACGGGCCATAACTCAGGGTAGACAGCCTATATTGTTGTGATTAAAACACAAATACAAATGAAATTATTTCTAGCGACAGGTATAACTTTAAAAGTTTTTAATGGAGGCCGACAAATTTATATCAAATTAAAGCTTAGGTTCTCCTCTTTCAGGAAATCACATGACTTTTACATTTAGACAATTTCTTCATACCTTAAACGGCCTCCATGCACACTTAGCCCGCCGTAAAATACTGTCAAAATACGGGCCATAACTCAGGGTAGACAGCCTATATTGTTGTGATTAAAACACAAATACGAATGAAATTATTTCTAGCGACGGGTATAACTTTAAAAGTTTTTAAGGAGGCCGACAAATTTATATACAAATTAAAGCTTAGGTTCTCCTCTTTCAGGAAATCACATGACTTTTACATTTAGACAATTTCTTCATACCTTAAACGGCCTCCATGCACACTTAGCCCGCCGTAAAATACTGTCAAAATACGGGCCATAACTCAGGGGTAGACAGCCTATATTGTTGTGATTAAAACACAAATACAAATGAAATTATTTCTAGCGACAGGTATAACTTTAAAAGTTTTAAGGAGGCCGACAAATTTATATCAAATTAAAGCTTAGGTTCTCCTCTTTCAGGAAATCACATGACTTTTACATTTAGACAATTTCTTCATACCTTAAACAGCCTCCATGCACACTTAGCCCGCCGTAAAATACTGTCAAAATACGGGCCATAACTCAGGGTAGACAGCCTATATTGTTGTGATTAAAACACAAATACAAATGAAATTATTTCTAGCGACGGGTATAACTTTAAAAGTTTTTAAGGGAGGCCGACAAATTTATATCAAATTAAAGCTTAGGTTCTCCTCTTTCAGGAAATCACATGACTTTTACATTTAGACAATTTCTTCATACCTTAAACGGCCTCCATGCACTTTGAGCCCGCCGTAAAATACTATCAAAATACGGGCCATAACTCAGGGTAGACAGCCTATATTGTTGTGATTAAAACACAAATACAAATGAAATTATTTCTAGCGACAGGTATAACTTTAAAAGTTTTTAAGGGAGGCCGACAAATTTATATCCAAATAAAAGCTTAGGTTCTCCTCTTTCAGGAAATCACATGACTTTTACATTTAGACAATTTCTTCATACCTTAAACGGCCTCCATGCACACTTAGCCCGCCGTAAAATACTGTCAAAATACGGGCCATAACTCAGGGTAGACAGCCTATATTGTTGTGATTAAAACACAAATACAAATGAAATTATTTCTAGCGACGGGTATAACTTTAAAAGTTTTTAAGGAGGCCGACAAATTTATATCAAATTAAAGCTTAGGTTCTCCTCTTTCAGGAAATCACATGACTTTTACATTTAGACAATTTCTTCATACCTTAAACGGCCTCCATGCACTTAGCCCGCCGTAAGGTACTGTCAAAATACGGGCCATAACTCAGGGTAGACAGCCTATATTGTTGTGATTAAAACACAAATACAAATGAAATTATTTCTAGCGACGGGTATAACTTTAAAAGTTTTTAAGGAGGCCGACAAATTTATATCAAATTAAAGCTTAGGTTCTCCTCTTTCAGGAAATCACATGACTTTTACATTTAGACACGTTCTTCATACCTTAAACGGCCTCCTTGCACACCGACGCTGCCGGTAAATACTGTCAAAATACGGGCCATAACTCAGGGGTAGACAGCCTATATTGTTGTGATTAAAACACAAATACAAATGAAATTATTTATATCGGCGGGTATTACTTTAAAAGTTTTAAGGAGGCCGACAAATTTATATCAAATTAAAGCTTAGGTTCTCCTCTTTCAGGAAATCACATGACTTTTACATTTAGACAATTTCTTCATACCTTAAACGGCCTCCATGCACACTTAGCCCGCCGTAAAATACTGTCAAAATACGGGCCATAACTCAGGGTAGACAGCCTATATTGTTGTGATTAAAACACAAATACAAATGAAATTATTTCTAGCGACGGGTATAACTTAAAAGTTTTAAGGGAGGCCGACAAATTTATATCAAATTAAAGCTTAGGTTCTCCTCTTTCAGGAAATCACATGACTTTTACATTTAGACAATTTCTTCATACCTTAAACGGCCTCCATGCACATAGCCCGCCGTAAAATACTGTCAAAATACGGGCCATAACTCAGGGTACACAGCCTATATTGTTGTGATTAAAACACAAATACAAATGAAATTATTTCTAGCGACGGGTATAACTTTAAAAGTTTTTAAGAGGCCGACAAATTTATATCAAATTAAAGCTTAGGTTCTCCTCTTTCAGGAAATCACATGACTTTTTACATTTAGACAATTTCTTCATACCTTAAACGGCCTCCATGCACACTTAGCCCGCCGTAAAATACTGTCAAAATACGGGCCATAACTCAGGGTAGACAGCCTATATTGTTGTGATTAAAACACAAATACAAATGAAATTATTTCTAGCGACAGGTATAACTTTAAAAGTTTTAAGGGAGGCCGACAAATTTATATTCAAATTAAAGCTTAGGTTCTCCTCTTTCAGGAAAATACATGACTTTTACATTTAGACAATTTCTTCATACCTTAAACGGCCTCCATGCACACTTAGCCCGCCGTAAAATACTGTCAAAATACGGGCCATAACTCAGGGTAGACAGCCTATATTGTTGTGATTAAAACACAAATACGAATGAAATTATTTCTAGCGACGGGTATAACAGTAAATTTTATTAAGTGAGGACGACAAATTTTTATACAAATTAAAGCTTAGGTTCTCCTCTTTCAGGAAATCACATGACTTTTACATTTAGACAATTTCTTCATACCTTAAACGGCCTCCATGCACACTTAGCCCGCCGTAAAATACTGTCAAAATACGGGCCATAACTCAGGGTAGACAGCCTATATTGTTGTGATTAAAACACAAATACAAATGAAATTATTTCTAGCAACGGGTATAACTTTAAAAGTTTTAAGGAGGCCGACAAATTTATATCAAATTAAAGCTTAGGTTCTCCTCTTTCAGGAAATCACATGACTTTTACATTTAGACAATTTCTTCATACCTTAAACGGCCTCCATGCACATAGCCCGCCGTAAAATACTGTCAAAATACGGGCCATAACTCAGGGTAGACAGCCTATATTGTTGTGATTAAAACACAAATACAAATGAAATTATTTCTAGCGACAGGTATAACTTTAAAAGTTTTAAGGGAGGCCGACAAATTTATATCAAATTAAAGCTTAGGTTCTCCTCTTTCAGGAAATCACATGACTTTTACATTTAGACAATTTCTTCATACCTTAAACGGCCTCCATGCACACTTAGCCCGCCGTAAAATACTGTCAAAATACGGGCCATAACTCAGGGTAGACAGCCTATATTGTTGTGATTAAAACACAAATACAAATGAAATTATTTCTAGCGACAGGTATAACTTTAAAAGTTTTAAGGGAGGCCGACAAATTTATATCAAATTAAAGCTTAGGTTCTCCTCTTTCAGGAAATCACATGACTTTTACATTTAGACAATTTCTTCATACCTTAAACGGCCTCCATGCACACTTAGCCCGCCGTAAAATACTGTCAAAATACGGGCCATAACTCAGGGTAGACAGCCTATATTGTTGTGATTAAAACACAAATACGAGATGAAATTATTTCTAGCGACGGGTATAACTTTAAAAGTTTTTAAGGAGGCCGACAAATTTATATCAAATTAAAGCTTAGGTTCTCCTCTTTCAGGAAATCACATGACTTTTATATTTAGACAATTTCTTCATACCTTAAACGGCCTCCATGCACACTTAGCCCGCCGTAAAATACTGTCAAAATACGGGCCATAACTCAGGGTAGACAGCCTATATTGTTGTGATTAAAACACAAATACGAGATGAAATTATTTCTAGCGACGGGTATAACTTTAAAGTTTTTAAGGAGGCCGACAAATTTATATCAAATTAAAGCTTAGGTTCTCCTCTTTCAGGAAATCACATGACTTTTACATTTAGACAATTTCTTCATACCTTAAACGGCCTCCATGCACATAGCCCGCCGTAAAATACTGTCAAAATACGGGCCATAACTCAGGGTAGACAGCCTATATTGTTGTGATTAAAACACAAATACAAATGAAATTATTTCTAGCGACGGGTATAACTTTAAAAGTTTTAAGGGAGGCCGACAAATTTATATCCAAATTAAAGCTTAGGTTCTCCTCTTTCAGGAAATCACATGACTTTTACATTTAGACAATTTCTTCATACCTTAAACGGCCTCCATGCACACTTAGCCCGCCGTAAAATACTGTCAAAATACAAGCCATAACTCAGGGTAGACAGCCTATATTGTTGTGATTAAAACACAAATACGAATGAAATTATTTCTAGCGACGGGTATAACTTTAAAAGTTTTTAAGGGAGGCCGACAAATTTATATCAAATTAAAGCTTAGGTTCTCCTCTTTCGGGAAAAACTGAGT
>JAQQFT010000167.1:0-39323 GCA_029582265.1 Zoroaster sp. YZ-2022
CGATCACCCCGATTGGCTCCCCGCCTGTCACGCTCTGATAAGTTCCGCGCGATTCCCACGATGTGTATGGAAGGGCTCCAGCGCTCCAAGATTCATTGCGTTTTCAACACTCTACACGAAAACATCTCAGGTTTGACCAGCTATAGTTTTGATTTGACTTGTAGAACAGAAGTTTGATCATCAAAGATGCCAGCCAAAGAAGAATTGCCAATTCAGCATCTTCATCATCTCTTGGATGCATGGTTCTCATTGGTATCTCTGAGAGAATGAGAGGTGACCCCCTGCTCCTTTTATACCCCAATCGTGCTCCAAGCGTGGCAATCTTGCTCAAATCGTGGTCATAAATCGTAGGAGATCTTAACAGAACTTGATGAACGTAGAGATCTAAACAGAACCTAACAGAACGTGACAGAACGTGAGCATTATCGTGGTGATCGTAAGAGAACTTGAGGAACGTGATGAAAATCGTGCAGACCTTGACCAGAATCGTGTTGGCTTGTAAAAAAACGTTACAGATCGTAAAAAAACGTATTCAGAGAGTAGGAAAGCGTATTAAAGCGTAGAAAAGAAGTAAACAATAAATCGTGGAGCTCCACGCTTTTTAATCGTGCAGATCGTGCCCATCGTGGCCCCAGTGTAAACCCAGCATAAACAATAATCGTGGAGCCCCACGCTTTTTGAATCGTGCAGATCGTGGCATTGGGCCCAGTGTAAACCCAGCATTAATTTTGATTTAAGACCTCAGAGGCTGTGTTTGTTTCTTACCACGTAAGCTCATTTAATAAGGGAATAATAGTTTGTTGCTTGGTCTTTACCACAGGTTAATGACCAGTTATGTGGGGTCACGAGCAATAGGACCTAGCCTTTATGCATGTATCGATTTCATTTTCCAAATGTAAAAATTGCCAAATTCACATTTTGACTAGGACACACGAAACACTTTCAAAGTACATGTATTGGTCAGGCGGGGATGCAAAACAGTCTTCATCACTCTGATTAGTTCAAATCTGCGTTGGTGTCACAAAAAACAGCCAGCGAACAGCTACATACGCGCTGCTCTGATTTTGATAAGCCATGTCTTACCATCCGTTAATACACCCTAAATGATTACGTTTGTCCAATCAGATTGTGTACAAAACCAATGGGCATTTTTGAAAGTGGACATTATGAATGGTTTCAAATGGTCAAACAGTAGGAGGTTAATGACCAGTTATGGGTGTGGTCACGGGCAATAAGGACTTCCCTTTATGCTCGCATCAATTTCGTTTCCAAATGTAAAACATGTGCAATTTTGTTGAATAAACTAAAAACAATCTTCGTCATTCTGATTGCTTTAAATCCACGTTGGCTTTGCAACAAAACAGCTGGGAAACACTAGCCATGTCTTTATCATCCATTATACACCCCAAGTGATTACGTTTTGTCCAATTAGATTGTCTCAACTGTCTTGGGCATTTATGAATAACAGTTAATGCCGCCCGTTAGTCTGAAATCCTCATTGAAGGCATTCTTTTACTTAATAATGTGTCATCTATCCTTGATTTCTTCATGTTAGGTTGCAGCCAGTAGCGGAACAAGTTCTGCTGGCCGGGGCAGAGCGCACGGTCGGGCCCCCCGGCATCATTCCCTAACCACACGTGATTTCGAGACCCGTCATGATTACACTTCATGTTTTCAGGGAGCTCAAAATAAAGAAAGGGCCCGGTTGATTTGTGTTCCAGCTCGGCCGTCCCCAACCACCCCCACCCTCACCCCACCCTCCACCAGAATGTTAAAAAGAAAATTAAAAATCTTTTTTTCTTTGGGAGGGTCGCCCCCCCGGGTCGGGGACGGCTGCCCCCAGCCCCCGACGGTCCGCCACTGGTTGGAGCATCTACATCAGGAATACACACTGATGAGGACCCTCTTTCAAGTACATCATTTGTATGCCAGATAAAGAATTTGATTTGGCTCATCCAAAATTAATCATGCTTAAATACCATTCATACATTAACCACAACATTTAAACCCTCCAAAATCCTCTTTGCTAATGTGAAGGATTTTGGAGGATTGAGGTATTAGGCATACTTGCCTTTCCATGGTACATGTACATGTACATCATGTTTGTTGTAGTGATTGAAGGTCAGTGCTTGGGTCAGTGGACACTGTTTATTACTCCATGCATGGTAACAGTTAAATTAGTCAGACAATTTCTCAAACAGTGCTTTTGTTCTTTGGGAAAATGATCGGTACATGTATTTGAATAAAATGATAACATCATTATAAGCTCCACAACCATCTATTTCTAGGTAATTTGATTCATCATTCTTGTGAACGTACCATGAGCATTTTCATGCCAAACGGCATAACATTACATGCGTACAGACCATCTGGAGTTGCAAAAGCAGAAATTTCCTTAGCTCTTTCTGTCAATGGCACCCAATATCCTTTCAAAAGGTCATACTTGTTACATATTTGGCATGCCTATTCGATCAATGCAGTCACCAACCCGGGGAAAATGGGATATGAATCAGTTTTTGTAACAGAATTCACTTTTCTATAATCAAGGCGGATCCAAAACATTTTAGGGGGCTGAGAATATTTTTTTTCAGCTAAAAAGGGGTGCCACCACTTCCTATGCGCAACGGTTAGACAGTACTAATAGGTGGGGAATGTGGTTCTCCCTCCACCCCTCTCTTTATTTTTTTTTTTTAATTTTTTAAAACGATTTAGGGGGCAAAGGCTACCCCCTTCCGGGATCCGCCAATGATAATCGATGCAAAAACGTTGCGATCCATCATTTTTGGGAACTAATAAACTGGTGAACCCATGGCTTTGATTAGCCGTAGAAATTATTTCACCTCTAACATGTATCTCACTTTTTGTTAAATTTTGATGAGTGTAGATATGAATGTAGAGAGAACCCCAATCCTTGGGGTACCTACCATGTTATAGGCAGGTATATAACAGAAATGGCAGAAATTATACTTCCCAAAATTTCAAATTTCAAATATCATGCAGAGATATTCTTTAGACTTGAGCATAAACATAAAAGACATTTGATATTTTGTCTTAGCGGGAAATGAATTAAAAACTTATCTTGATGGTAATATTCAATACTAAAGGAATATCAACATTTAGATCCATTATTGTTTAGGTAGACTAGAGGATGTAAAGTTTTGACGGTTTGCACTTTTCCCAAGTTTGAATGATCTGGCCCCTGTTGTGTTCGTATCGGATCATCGACGGCACCGCCCAAGGGATGTAGGCAAGTGTACTTCATCACGCTGAATGCCTTGACATGATATTCCGGAGGTTGGGATCTCGTGTCTTCGAGGACATTTATTTTTACGGGGACGTATCTGTCCACGTATGGAAAAATCGCGAAGTTGGTAAAGTTTTAAAATGCGGTTTAGATGTTTTTTAATTCAAATAGTTTTAAAGTTTACTTGATAGAAAGCTGAAATCTTGAATGACGCGAACTGTATGTTTTGTAGAGGAGAATAACTGTAAACAAGTAATATTATAAACCAAACCTCACTTGGAGAAAACTGCACATGCTGTTGTCAAGAAGGACGTTTCCCTGCATTATACAAAACAGGACACGTCAACTTCGTAAAACCCCACGTGGGCGTGACCGTTTGTATCCTTTTGAAACTTAAAACATGCGTTCTGCATAAGATAACGCAGTAATACATGCACAGGTTGCAATCGGTCACTTGTGAAAACTTAAAAACCAGGACTCAATTTTATATTTAAAAATATTATTTTAATTATAAAAGAGATTTTGAGAATTAAACTGGTGAAATGAAAGATGACATTATTTAAGTCCAAATATTGACTGAAATCATTTTTAAAAAATAGTTTTTTCGAACGCCTTCGTGAAAACTGCGACGATTATTATTTTGGAGCCCTGTACTGGTTGTTTCTAAGATGCTTTGATGCATTTTTAAGATGAAGTTCGATTGCCAGACTAGAAGTCTGCAGTAGGGGTCGCGGAGGGGAGCGGCTGGTGAGTCTGCACCGCCAGGGGCCCGGGCCGATGATGGTTCTTCGTCCTGGACTGGTGGGCGCGTTCTATTTCGAACTCAGCGTCTTCTATCTAGTTTCATGTGGTGAGAAAGAACCAGTCGGGACTTTTCAAGATTTGGCTGCTTTCGGATCCTCCGGTACACCGTGAATATAACATTGTTTCATCGGCTCCTTGTGAATGTCATGATTTTGTCTTCAGATGTCTGATGTCTTTCAGGTTAAATTTTTACTTTTTGTGAGGTTTTTGGTTGATGTTTGAACCTGCTTCTCGGTGAAAGATGCAGAGTCTTCAGGTCTTGGATGTCTTTAATATGATGTGAAGATTTTTGGGACTTCAAGAGAACCAATTTGGACCGATGTTGCGTGGATGAGAAGATGATGTCAGTTTTAATTGATGGTATTCAGCACTGCACAAGGAACACTGGGTCATCTTGAACTTGTTGCTGAGACTTAGGGAAGGTGGTGTGGTGAGTCCTTTTGTGCTCTGTTTCCTTCAGCTCTTGAAGATTTTTTTGCGGTTTGAATTATCCTCCATGGTTCCAAAAATTTAAAAATTAAGCAGATTATGTAGTAAATTTTCGGTGGTTTATTTCCCAATTTTTGGGGTAGTCTAGCCCGTCACATGTCATCACATGCTTGTGACGGCAGTTATGATAACATAAGTCATCATTAGAGTGCCCCGATTTAATTATTTAATTTTTTAAACAGATGTTTAACCCCTATTTGGGAAATTCTTCTATAGGCCTATTGAGCTGCAGGCCGATTTTTTTTTCAGTTTTAACCAATCATTAATATTTCTTCAAGTATGCTTTTATAAATCTAAGAACATTGGTGAAAATAACCATTTAACGGATTTTACTGATTTTTTGTTTTAACAATACTGTTGTCATGGTATCAAACAATTTGAACAATTTTCTGCCTGAGCAAAAAATGCATACAAATATTTCGGTCAGCAGAAAACACGAACTTTTTTACCCTATAATTTTTTTCGTCGTCGGATACTTTAAATTTTAAAAATAAATTTTAAATTGATTTGATTAATTGAAATTCCACGTTAGGGTACATGACCATTTAATGTTTGTATTCCAGACATCTAAGAGGGAATACGATCTAAAAGTTCCAAAATTGTATTAAACACACAACAATTATCCTTCCTGAGGTTTACATTTTTTTATAATAACAATTTGTAAAAACAAATGAATCTCGATGGACAATACTTATGTATCAATATAAAACAGTTCGGTGGAATGCTAAATACTTACAAGTAATAGAGACGTAGATCATCAAATGTTCCGGGTTCAATTTCACTGATTGTGTTGTTGTTCACCCATCTAAGAGGGAAAAACAGTAGGTTATAATATCTTATTTAAACCTTTCCCAGGTTATTTTCGATTGTTCTTAGATCTTCCTAAATCGGTCAAATGCTTCATATAATTATTCTGCCAGCAGTTCAACTATAGACGAAAACAAATCGATAGACAATACAAGAGGTTTATCAACATTCTTAAAACCGTTTTGGTATACGCTTCCCATCACTGACAAAATTGACATAGTGATGAATTTATTTATTTATAAAAACAAAAGATCCCAATTTCATATTTAATAAATGGCTACTACCCCCTACGAGTATGATTACCTCTTTGGATGTAAGATAACACTAAATTAAACAATGATCTCTGATTTTTTGCTAGTTCATCATTATAAAGGTTTTTAAATAAAAATAATCATCATACATACAAGTTTTTTTGATCGGCTTCGTACTTCTTCTAATTTTGTTGTTTCGACATCGTTTCAATTAAATTACAAACAAAAATTTGTGTGTTCACTACTTGATTGATATTAGTAGTAAAATGATGGTGCAACCCCATTCAGTGACACTACATCTATTCATGGCATGAAAACTAAAGTTAAACTTTTAACCATCAAATGATCATGTTGCAATGAACTGCTGTTTTATCTGCAGCTATCTGATATTTTCTTATATTATACATTAAACAACTGATTTGTGAAAATACAAACTCATTAATTACTGTCAGAAGAATTTTTCCCCATTTATTCACTTTTTAGCCTATGAATGGGTGTACTTACCGGGGATTCCTTGTTATTGTGATTCTGCCAGGGGTTTATGAATGAGTGCAGAGAAGGGTTGATTTAAAAAACTTGATAATTGGTCAAGAGAGCTTGCATTTGTTAAAGTGGCAAAAATTTTGGAATTTGGATACAAAATGATCTTAAAGGGAATGCCCAAATTAATAATATCTCAATAATATGAAATTTACATGCTTAGGACTTTGAAAAGATTTGGTACTGGGGATGAATTGATTGTTGTTTATTGTGGTTAATTAGACCTGTGCTCGAATATGCCAATGTTGTTGGCATTCAAGTATCACTGTTACAAACCAAGAAATTGAATCAGTACAAAACGAGCATTAAAAATTTATACTGGTTATCATTTATGTCATCAAGATGCATTAATAATGTGTGTAGTCTTGATTTTTCCATGGGGAGGAGGAGCAATGTTTGAAATTTGCAAGGGTCTTAACTCTAATCCTCGCACAGCTGTCCTTAAAAGCTAAGTATATGTCATTATATATTTCGTGAATTATAATTTTTTAAGTCCGTCTATTTTAAGATACAAAATTACTGAGACTTCAAATCAGTCCTTTTCCCTGGGCCTATACAAAATTGTCAGAACTAAAACAACCTGGTTACTAAAAGTATTCAAACCACGATAAATAATGCACCTAAATTGATTAATTTTTAAATTATCAACTCCTTCCACTTATGTTCCGTTCTGATTAATATTTACAACACATAAACCAAATTATAAGGTCTAATTATTGAACGAATTTATTAAAGAATGTCCCCCTGATAGGCCTAGGTCTCCAATTATTTCACTTTTCCCCCTCAACCTGTTCATTGAGTCTAATAACTTACCTTCGTGTGACAAACAGGGTATCAAAAAGTATGTAGTCAGAAAAGTTCTCAAAAATACAAATTGTTTTTTATTCGAAAATCTTCTATACACATTGGCTGAAGATGGTCTCCTGCTTTATTTGCATCATGATTATCACAGCATTTCACGCCAGAGTGAAATAAGACCACCTTAAAATTGGCTTGGGCACAAAGTTCATAACGGGATCAGAGTCCATGAGAGGCAAGTGGATGTTTTTTGTTAATTATCAATTTTGGGGAATTTTCGAAAGTAGTCCCGAAAGTATTCTGTCCCAGCGACAGATGGCGTACGAAAGTTTTGGACGTGTGATTGTATTTACTGTGGGAAATTTGAAATACCTTTATGATTTCAGTTTAAATATCGTTTTAAAGGTACCATATAATCCATCAAACAAACATTCCTGATCAAAACCAAAGAATACCAACAAAATGAAGTACAAGAAATTCTGTAACAACCTTAATGGTCTGTCAAAGTCGGTACTATTATGCAGAGAAGTTTTGGGCAAATCCAATATCAAAAGCCTGGAACATTATAAATTATATCCTTAAGAAAACTCCAGGCACCAACACCCAATGTGATTTTAACTCAAGGGACTAATGCTTAAAATCCGCTGAATAACCAATGCATTCAAAATTTATTTCCACAGATTGGGCCAACTTTTGATTAAAACAATCAGATATGAAAAAAGTATCTTGGCCATCCAATATTAACGCACTGCTTTTGAAGTCTGTGAAATTTGATTAAAAACAGTGCTCAGTCAGACAACATCAGTCCAAGGGTGATTAAAATCAGTCATTTTGCATATAATGTGATCCGTTGTTTTTTTTTCAACTTAACTTTAACCACATGTATCTTTCCTAATGAACTTAAATTTTCACCAATCGATACAAAATGGTAATCCTTGTGAATTTGGAAACCCATAGACCCATTTCTGTTTGTGTGGATTCGAAACTTGTTAAAGCTTTTGGTACAATCAAGAGGTACAAATAATCAAACTTTTTGTTATAGTGGATGACTGGTTTGCAGACTTGTGTAATCGTATGTTTGAAAAATACTCATAAACAAGGGTTTTTATATTTTACCCCTTAGACTACAAGATGCGCATCATGGAAGGCATAGAGGAAGGCAGTAGAGATTTCAAAGACACTATACAACGCTCACCAGAAACCTAGATCCACTGACATCAAAACTAAGCAGCCACCACAGAAGAAAAAAGACTAGAGAAAGACTGAATTAAAGCAAACAAAATGTATCCAGTTCATAGTTTCGGTTTTTTTTAACACTTTAAAAACACAGATTAATAATTACATGTATATGTAGCTTGAATTGACATATGGTAATAAAAATGTGTAAACAAACACTCAAATATATTTTGATCGGATTTAGTCTGCATACATAATGAATGTTGTTTTAAGGGACACGGAGGGGGCTGTGTTTTTAAACATATGCAAAGACATGTCAGTGTATATGTATTTATTTTAAGGTAATTGATCAACATTAATGTTGTGAAACTTCTATGCATATGATAACTTTTCTTGAATCAATAAATAAATTAAGCAAGCAATCTAAAGAGTAGCATTTAATAATTATGTCTTTATTTGAAAATACTTAAAAGGTTTTTAGAATTTCACTTTTGTTAAAGGCATCATCTTTTCACAATTTCTAGTGAAGATTGATACCAACATCAGCTTTATAAAATAAGTTGAATGTACATTCAAATTATAGGATGTTGTAATTTTTTTTGGGTATTAAACATCTTATCTTTTAGTTGGAGAACAATTACTGAACATATGGATATGGATACTCCAGGTTGTACATGTAAAGGGTTTGGGGTTGCAGAGAAAGCTGTGATTAAAGGGACAACATCAAGATCAGAGTAGACTTTCAACAGGGTATGGAATCGGTGTCCGCTTTAAGATGAGACAGTGTCTGAAATTACTGGCTCATTTATGCAGCACAGGTAATAGACCTTATCATGTGGGGTATTAATTTCAGTCACCGAGTTAACCAATATTCCATGTCATGTTGATCGGGGATGATATTGCCCTTTAACTTTTCAGACCAATTTGATTTTAAATGAAATGAAATACTAAATTTATTAAGTGAGCAAAAAACTTATGACAGGAATCACAGTCAATTCATTATTGGACTTATTAAATGAAAGAACCATTCCCCTCAAAAATTTTTTTGTAAATGTGCCATTTTAAGGTAGTGTATTTCTTTCTTCTTTAAGAAGACTAGCATGTTTTGTTAAACAGTAAAAAAACACAATTAGGCAGCTTATTTTAATGAACATGTACAGGTACACAACCTCTTTTATTCAGGGAATAAGACATAAGATCAACTCATGTAACCACAAGGAGAAAAAAGAGAAAGTTGGAAACAATTTTAATATAAAAGACATCTGATACTTACAAAAAAGCTTTGAAATGTTACATTGTAAACTCCATGTTAAAATCTCCTAAGACACAGTAAACATATCTACATGTGCTTGCATTTTGAGAAATAGGGAAATTACTTATTACAAAAAACTTGGTCCAACTTGAAACATAAAATGTACATGTCACAGTAGAGTGAATAATTTTAGTCCCTTTATTTTGCCATGAATGGATAATTACAATTTTAGAATTTAAAATTTATAGATTGTAGATATTTTTTCCAAATGACATTTAATAAATGAGATGATGTACATGTAAATAGCACACCATCTGGATTGATGTATTTTGGTTATTTACTTAGTTTCATCTCTTCCAAGGGGGGGTGGAAACTGGTATATGCCATCTGCATCTGGCAAGTCTGTCTTATCTTGTCCATTACACATGGAAGTGGTATATGATTATGACATCCAAGCATCCATACAGTCTATAGGGTACAGAAGAAACTGTAAGAACATTTGATGAAGATAAAATACAATTAAAACATGTATTATATGTATTAATATGTTTGTACAACATATAATTAAATTTTGAAAATCCACAACTACAAATAATGTGCAAGGAGCCCTAAATTCCCATGGGGGTTGTATTTTAATTGCATGACACTTATAGTACTGGTTTCAATACGAGCTGAAATTAGAAGAGATATGAAAACACAACATAAAATTATGATATCTGAAGAACGCCTGCTGTATTATTTTTTGACAGGGTTATTTGATAATAAGTAAACATAAAATCAATTGGGAAAGGGAAAATACCTGTCTATAGCTGTCTCTTTCAACTGCTTTTAGACCCATAATGTTGGGCATACCCACGGTATGCTATATCTGTAAGGTCCCTGATTGAGGTAAGGGATGGTCGGTGATACATTGATGATTTTCACGATTCACCCCAACCCAGTTTCATCAAGCTATTCATGAGTTGAGGATCTTTCCATAGCAGTCAGCACATCATCCATGATGATGCACTTCCCCCAGGGGCACCTGACAAAAATAAAAAAATCATGAAAAGATACCAAGGTTAGAGTAAGTCATCATTTATAATATTTAATAATAAATTGCAAAGAAAAACGGGTAGAATAGATAAATAGGCAATGCATTTCAAATATCTTTTTGCACAATTCGAATAAATTTTTTTAATCATTTTCAAAATTTTATTACAAAAAACAATACAACCCCACTAACAAAAAAAAATTGTACTATGTAAACATTTGAAGAAATGACATTTAACAGTTTTATTAATTCTGTTGTATATTTTCAAATACAACAGATTATGGAAAGAATGTCACATCCGACCGCCACTTTTTAAGGGTTTTTGGAATTTGTTTGAATTTCTAACCAGTTAAAAAATTATTTCATCGATTTTGGGTACAGAAAGCAAAACATCTTTAAAATCCCCTTTTATGATGGTTTTCGGGCTTGATTTCTTCTAAAAAATCTTCTTCAGAAAATTGAAGGGTCCTTAAAAGTTGCCACTGTGCATGTACAATGACCGTGTTGTAGGTCAATAACGGTTGAAAAAAATCAGACCCAAAATGACTGAGGAAGTCATCGTATACCAAAAATGCCTGATTTTCAGAAAAAAATATCCTGGAATAATTTGAGGTACATGTCCATCATCATCAAAGTTCTCCACCCACTAGGTAGTGAAGATTATTTATTGGTTATATTGAAGAGAAAAGTGGGTCGGATACGACATTCTACCCCTGATTACAAATTATTGTTTTTGATCAATTTGGAGTTTGTTCGAAAAAAGCAAGACCAATTAAATTAAAAAATGGAAATATGAGCAACAGATTTCAAAATCAAGCTTTCAAGTTTCAAACCAACAAAACCCAAAAAACTAGCAAAGTGCTTACATCCCCATGCATTATTATTTTGTATATGGTCCATGGATCATAACAGATTTATCAAAATGTTCAGAATAAACAATTACCAGGGCAGTGTTTAGGGGACGATCCACGTTTCACCGGGAGGCGTCGCTTCATCATCGTGGCCGGGGGTGAACCGCAGGCTCAGCTTGCCCACGGACAACCACCGCGCCGTTGGGCCCCTCCGACCGCAGGTTACCAATCAACATCCACTTCTGTAATTCCAGGCTGATTCACAATCATCAAAAAGTTTGAGGTGTCACTTGAAACCCAAAATCTCTGAAATAACGTTATGGTCTTCCCAATAACCGTCACAAGAATCAGATTCTGTCATATAGTGACCTTTCTTTAGTTGAAAATCCAACAGTGGATCCAATACGCTGTCGTAACATAATGTGGAGCAATTTTTGTGTGGCCAGGGACGGGTTGGGTTAAAATCTAATTTATTTGCCCCAACAAATGAGTGAAATGCAGGTATGTACTATTTAGTCGCTGCGGCAAAAATAGACAATCTCGAGATTGAGCGCGCAATCTACATGTGGAAATCAGAGATGTAGCAACCCAAAATTGCGCAAATCCTAGATTGCACTCAACATCACCATCTTTTTACGCTTGCCCGAATCACACCGCTTGATGATCGATGACCACAACTCGGCCCAAATGAAAGCACATTCAATTCACTGCCGTATTGATTGAAAATCATGACAGTTTTGCATGTTATCGATCCATTGAGCATTTGACGTTGCAGTAACGTGTACATGAAGGCCTACAGAGATAGGATATTATTTTTTGGGATCCAATATTGTTTGAATCATAGTGCACAGTGACACAGTGTCATCTGTGACACTATCTTGATATAAAAAACATAATTATTCAGCCCTAAACATATCTCACGATATGCAAACGTTCATTCTATCACCGTGGGCAAATGGATTAAAAAATATTCCAAGAAATGTGAATGAGAATGATGACTGATTATAAAGATTCAGGCTTTGCAAAAAATAGAGAGTTGGACCTATGGTCCTATAGGTCCAATGTAGAAAAGAAAAAGAATTTTACTTAGATGGGCAAATTTAAAAGAGTAAATTCTGTCAAAATTAAGAGCTTAATTTAAACTGAAGAACTAATGGGATTTTATAAAGGCACAACTATGAAGTTTATTTGAAAACTAAAAAGGAAAGGAATTAGGGTGAACAAGATTTTAAACTAAAATCAAGATTTAATTAAGATATGGATTGATTATGAATAAAATGAATAAAAGCTTGACATTGGGTCAATAGGGGTGATGTTTACGCTTTGGTAAAAAGAACGAAAACTTAAAGTGAATGATACAATGTATAAAGAGTGTAAGTAATACAAAATCTGATGAAGTGACATGAAAATAGAAGAATGCAAAAATGGGTACCAGTAAGTGTTGGTAACTATAAACAAAACAAAAATTGGAGGTTTAACATGAGAGGGACCAAAGAGGGGGGTGAGTAACTATGGAAAACATCAAAGAAATAACGTACAATAAATCAAACCAATACATGACTTTCATTAACTTGACAACACTCGAAATTAATTGAAATTTGTAACAATTATGTAAACAGATTAATTCATGTTGTAAGAACCGATTGACACGTTTTATAGACCCACTGGTTCATGGGCTAGTTCATTGGTTGCCATGAGCTAGTCTTTCCTTGTTTGCTTGGCCGGCATTACAGTAAAAAATTTCCGAATGTCGTGACACGCCTCAACCAATTATAAGGCAGAATCTATGTATGAGGTGTTATAAAATAAAAAACTGCAGTATTTTACTGAAGAAAATTCACACAAAACCACAAGCTAATAACGTACAATAAACATGTTAAAAACCCTTTTAAAGTGTTTAGAAAGATTAAACCAATTAAGCCCAAAATTTAATATGAAAATAAATTATATTACATGAAAGTGACCAATAAAAATAATTGTGATTAATGAATACAGATGATGGACATGTAGACAATAGGATGAGAAACAACGTGAAAAAGGCTGAATATTCAGCAAAACATAACCTTATCATTTTGGGTATTATTTTCAGTCACTAAGTTAATCTAAAACAAGTACTCTGATTCCATGCCCTGTTGATCGTGACGATACTGTGCCTTTGTTATGTACTGCGTGGATACATTGCATGCAGTCCTGTTGACGAAAGAGGGCGCTTTATCAACAACATGATCAAGATTTAACTTAGTTTGGACCTGGAATATAATACAGACTTGTGTGACCCATTCATTGTGAGTACTGAATTTTAAGATTAACGTTACAATGAGGACACTGAGCATAAATGCTTTATCACTCTGAACTGCATTACTAATACCGGGATTTAGAACAAATATAAGAGGGTTTCGAAATCACCTTGACTGTGACACAACAATTTTTTTTGTTTGATCATTGAATCTGATGATTCAACGAATGGGTGTCGTGGCCGAGCGGTCTAGCTTACCGATTCAAGTTCTGTGTTAGCAACATAATGTGGGTTCGAATCACGGCCGTGACACTTGTGTCCTTGAGCAAGACACTAATCATATTGCTTCTTCACCCAGGGGTTAAATGGGTACCGTGAAGGCAGAGTTGGTTTGCTCTATATGCGCTAGAAATGGCAGCAATTGAGCTGTATACTCCCAGGGAGCTGAGATGGTTTCAGGAATGATTTATGAGCCTATGAGCCTTATGAGCAGGATAATATATATGCGCCTTGAGCACCACTTAGTTGGTGGATACGTGCCATATAAATCCACACATTATTATTATTATTATTATTTCATTTAAATGACTGCCCTGAAGTGCATCACTCCATCAGTTGTGATAATTATAACTCAACATTATCATGTAGATAGTAAGACTATTCGTGACACCATGTGGAATTCAATTGAGTAGTATAGTTCTGAAAGAATTGGGGTAACTCGACGTTTCGATCAGTATGCTCTAATCGTCCTCAGGAGAATTGTCTCAGGAGAATGCCGTCCAGAGTCCGGCATTCTCCTGAGGACGATCAGATCGATCGAAACGTCGAGTTACCACAGTTTTTCAGAACTAATTACACTGAATTGAGATTCACATGGTGTCACCGACTAGTCTTACTTATCATCCTCACCATGCAAAGCTACGAGTTTTACCTATTATCATGTAGAGTTACGAGCGATTGTATCGTCCATGTACGTAATTCGCCGCACTCGTTAAATGACGCACCTACCTTTGGCTTAGCATTTCTCGGAAAACTTACAAAACTATGGCGTATTACTGGTTGCATAAACTTATCTAAGTCGTGCTTGTTACAGAAATAAAAATTATAGTGAAATTGTATGATTTACTGGAAAGTTAGTTATGGAAAGTGGAAAAAGTTGTTTGAACCACTGATTTTATAAGATACAAATAGTAGTAGATTCATACACCTCACTGTTTTTTCACGAACATCTGTGATTTTATTGTTCTATGCCGTCAATAAGCTGTTGTTCAGAAAACTAAATATATGAATGCTTTGCATTTGCAATACTAAAGAACATCCCCAAATTGACACATCTAGAAGAAGCGAACGAAGACTACTTAATTCGTTGGTATTATTTCGAATAGGAAAATTATTGAGAAAGAACATTAATATCATGGCTATAGAAAAGAAATCTTTATTTGACAAAATGTTACGCAATTTTGCACATTTCAAAGTTTTAAAGTACTTTTTGCAAGAAATTTAACCACTTCCAATTCCATTTTATTGGCCTTCTATGAATATTGATTAAAGTTTTATTTCCAAATAGATACCATTTATTTTAAAAATTGAAACAATATTTTATTTTCAAGTTTAAAAACAATTTACAACCATCTGGAATATGATGAAACATGATTTCAACTGTTTTCTTCTTGGTACATTGTGCCCATCAACCTTAACAGTTTGGGGTGAGTCATTATACCAACATCAATTTTCTGATGACCACAATTTGTGTCTCAAAACGGTGCTCAAGACATCCACGCGTATGATCATAAAAAGTACTGAACTATATCTACAAGAGAACCCTTCACTGAAACAAACTGAAACACCAAACTGTTAATTTTACTGTAAGTTACCGTCCAGTTGATTATAACCTTAGTGCGTCATTTAGTAAATTGAGGATATATAATATTTGACAAATGCAAAACATCGAACAAATAAAATAAGTTTCACAAGGTTCCTTTAAGAATACCACTGAACATTCATAACCAGTATTTTCCAAAAATGAATCAAAATTGGCCACAACATTTCATATTTTCAGTGAATATTTTTTTTCAAATTGTGAGTGTATACCTCGTCATAAACTAAGATTTTTTAAATTTGGTTTTGGATTATGCTGTGTACTTTAAAGGACCGTCCATCTTTCTAGACCACATAATGCTGTTGGCTTGTCCAGCTATGGAGAAACAGCATAGCCCAATGTACTTACTTTTGGGCTATGTTAATGAGCTACCCCCTATCATAACCCCTCGCCGTCCACTATACTTCAAGTTCAAATCCACACCCACCATAAGCAATGTATTATGGGTTTCCACATTTTATGATTTGTTGACATTTTCTGAAATTATAGATAATGTTGGATTTATTTTTCAAACTTTATGAAGTCCTTGCTTGCCTTTTTCAGAATGTGCATATATCCAAAAAAGTATGACAACTATTATGAGTATTTAAGAAATTACAGGGAGATTGTCAAAAAATCCAAATCTTTTTATAACAAGACTATCTGGGGGAGATTCAATTTAAAAAAATAAAACAAATATGTATAAATAAAATAAATAAATTATATTAAAAAATTTTAAAATGTTAGTTAAATTTATGAACTTTATTGTTTTTTGTACTTTTTTTTTTCCTTTGTTCAAACGGACTTTTTTATGGGTAAGGTAAAATAAAAGGAGGAATATTCCAAACGGGCACACTTTAAAGCAAGGTAAAGTGTAATTACGGATTATAAAATGTATCACCCTCAAAAAAACATATTCTCTTTTAAAGATCCCAAATAAATTCAATGAGTACATTTTTATATTTCTAAAAAAAAAGAGGACTGAATGGCCATTTGTTACAAACTTTTTAAGATGTGGGGAAACAGAAGTGTTTTATAAATTATTGTAATAAATGTAAATGATACTTTTGAACAACATAGAAAAACCCCCACTTTTTTAAGGGAAAGGGTAAACAATGTCCATTTCAAGCCTTGTTTTAAGAAATAATAAATCCCCATGAATTTTTTGTTATTTTAAAAAAGGCCCCGGACGCATTATTTATCTAAGAGAATGCACTTTCCCAAAATAAATAATTTCTACAGTAACTAAATTTGACGAGGTTATTAATAGTATTATATTATAGGTAATTTTTTTATTAGAAAATGTTAGTTTTAGATTGAATATGGTTCGTTTTTTCAGGGGGCCATCATTTCCATGAATTGAATAAGGACAGATCGCTTTCTTTCCGGGGATAAATTTTTTTAAAAGGGATTATTTTTACGTCTTTTGGAGCTAGACGAGCATGTTTTTGCCTGTTCACCACGGTAACCAGAGTTTAACTTGAATATGCAACAAGTTTTTACCATAAAGAAAGTACTGCATTGGTAAAACCGATTTGTACCAAACATTTCGGGACATGTGTATCATTTGAAACGAATGTAGTTTTTACAAACCTAAATTTATATATTTTCCGTTATTTAGAATTGTGCTGACCCTTCTGCAATGAGAAACAACCAAAGCGGTCAAAAAACCCTGCTGTCAATAAAAATTTAAAAACAGAATTGAAGTCAATCATTGAGAACCCCTTGTTAGTCTCAAGCTAAATGGTATGGGTGACACCAGTAAAAATTTTTGAAATAATTAAAATAATGTGGATTATAGGGCGAGTATCCATAAACGGGTTTTTAAAAATTTTCCCCTTCATACCAAATGGGCGGGCTTTTTGGCAGGTTCCCTTTTTGATTTAAATAAATAATTTTATTTTAAAAATTATAAATTTCCAAACCCACCAAAACCCCCCAACCACCCAACCCAAAACCATAATTATTTAAAAATAAATTAATTAAAAAATAAATAATTTTTGATAACCTAACCAAACCCGGCCCAGAAAAACCCCATTTCTTTGGTTAGGCCAAAAACCTTGTTCGAACCCAAATTCTGACACCGGCCATCAAAACAACCATGCCTAACCGCTCGACCATGGGACAATAGTACAAACAGTTCTGAAAAGAACCGGTTTTACAATTTACTTGACGTTGCCGATTTTTTTAGTTTAAAAAAAAGTCTGTTCTTGAACAAAAACTTTTTCTCTTTTAAACAAAGAATTGCTGGTAAGTTATATTTATTTTTCACGACTGTACAAAGTAAATGTGTTTCAGTGAAAATCAATTTACAAGAAAAGATTTAAAATTCAGGACCCCACTGATGGAAAATCATTTTTTTGACAAGTCCAAAGGGGAAATTTAAAAATGTGCCGACAGGTAAAAATTTTTTTTTTGGAAGGGGCCAAAACCCAAAGATTTTAAGTCTTGATTTTGTAAGGGAAGGGGGGAATTAGTGAAATATTCGGGCATCTTTTTTTATATTGGAAAAAGTTTTTAAGTTATAAAAAGATGCTGGGGGTTTTATATGTATGACCACCAAAAAGCTGGTATTTTGGAAAATCCCCACACAGCCCTTTTAGGGCTTGTTTATTAACCCTGGGAACACTATTCCCTAACCCTTTTCACCCCCTAAAAGTGCCCCTACCCCCCATTTGCAAAAATTTTTAATGGCAATTCATTTTATAGATTTATAATTAAGAAACGGCTGAGCAGTTAACGTGGACGATGATAAAAACAAAAAAGGAATTTATCATGGAAATTGTGTTGATAAGCCCATGAGCAGGAGTAAAAAATGCTAAATGAAATAAAAAAACCTGAATCCAGACATTTTGAAGATTTTTATAATTTGGTTATTCAGAAAGAGTTTGCCAATTTTGTTCAATCAAAAACATTCTTTGTGTCTCAAAAAATGCTGGGGCGCCATAAAATTTTTTTTAGATCACACCCCCCGGAAGGGGGGTCATGATATTAAATTGGGTTTGGAACCCGGTTTTTACAAATTTGCATTATTTATAAAAACATTTTTATTTCAGGGTTTTCAAACACAAGACAAATCTTGGGCCCCAGTCATATTAATGAAACTTAGAGGGAAAAAGTTTTTTTTAAAAGGCCTGCCTCCAGGGGGGGTTCAGGTTAGAATTTTATTTCACCCCCTATTCAAATTCTTTTTTATATTTATAACACACATCTTGTTGGGATTGTCAATGCTTTTATTGTATGTCCAAGTCAGAAATCAGTTTATTTTTTTCTCAGAGGGAAAAATTTAACTATAAATATATATCGATGGAAAATAAAAAGCGAACACTAACATATGTTAAAAAGAATGAAATTCAAGTAGTTCAATTATTTGTTGTATTATTCAATACACCTAGGCCTTTGGGCATTGCCCCCTTGTTTCGTACTGGATATTAAATTTAAAAAAAGGGGGGACCAATTTCCTTTTGGGGGAAAGTACTTGGGAGAAATAATATTGTTTTGAAATTGTATTTTCCAATTATGTTAGGGAGAAATTTTTGTTACAATGGGTGACAGTCATTTGATTTCCTTTTTTTGGGACTATGTGGCTTTAGTTTAAATTTTAAAAAAAATGCATTCCTTTTCCAAAACACCCAAAATAAAATGTTATAAAATTTAGATTAATCTGAATTTTTTTTTGAATTTCCCCAGAGGTGCTATGAGTTAAAATTCACCCCTTTTTTGTTGGGAAGGGGGGCAAACCATTTTAAATCAATCATATGTAAAAAAGCTGCAACAAAATTTAAAGGGAGCACCGTTGGGAGCGGTATGATTTAGGATATTTTTGGACGGGTTTGAAATTTTTGTCCAAATTTATTTGGGGGTAACAGGAATTTCCTTTGGACAGTTATGGAAATTTAGCTAGTTTCAAAAACCCCCCTTTTCTTTTTATTTACCCCAACCCCCTTTCTAATTTTTCTTACTTTTTTATTTAAATTAATGAAGGCCTCATGTTAGTTTTTTTTTTGCCGTTCCACCTTCCCTCATATTATTTTTGATCGAAGATGAAGAATCTTGTCCACCCTTCGGGTAACTTTTTGAATTTACTTTATTTTTAAATTCATACTAGAGTTAGTCATGTATTTTATCAATACCCATTTTTTTCTCGATATTATTTTTAGTTACCACAAAATTTTGAGTTGATTTTAAAAAGCATATATTTCAAATTCGTTTTGAAAAAATTTATTGTTCCAAGTAATTTCTTTATCTTTTCGATATGTTTCTTTTAAAATTTAAACCAACCCTGGTATTTTCAAACCCCCCCAAAACATTTTAATTTTTTAAATAATTGAAATTTTCCAAGAGGCGGGTCCGCCCAGTTTGGGGGGAACTGTAATTATTGTAAATTTATTTTTTTGTTTAAATTTTAAATTAATTATTATATTTTATGAAAATTCTTGATCGAAGACTAAAACATCTTCTTGTTTCATTTTCGAAAAATCACCCAAGAAAACAAGTCTTTTAGTGATCCCTTTCCCAAAATGGCCCAATTTTATTGGGTAATACTTGTAAAATATTTAACTGAAATATAAAACCTGGGGTTATTCCCCCTTGAAAAGGGAAATGAAAGGAAGAAATCCCAAAATTTTTTAAAGGGTTTATTGACATTGAAAATTTAAAATTTTAAAATAAAAAAAATGGAAATATTTTCACTTTTTATACATCCTTGATTCTAAAATATATATTTTAAATTCATTTTTTAAACCCATTGGTAAACATTTTAATTTAAGAGGGGAGAATTTTTTTAATGTTGACCAGTACACTGGGGGGGACGTTCCAAACGGGGCGATTCGGTTTTTTTTTCCCGTTAAATGAAATAAATTGATTTGTTTAAGGTTTAAAACATTTCTTCATCAAAATGAGGATTGATTCGGGGCTAATTGCCAAATTAATATTTTGGGGATCATTGCAGTTGCAAGCCTCCAAAATGATGATCAAAATGATTTGTTTCGGGGTTTACATTGCCAGAGAGAGGCTCGTTACCCAACAATGTCTCATGACAAAAACCGAATGCCTACTATGTAGCTGCACAGGAAAAAGGGAAAAAAGCAAAATTTTCCCGGTAGAGTTTCCATAAAAATATTTTAAAAACAAAACATTTGACAAGGGGAAAATTTTTTTAAACTTGATTTTTTGGTCTTTTAAATAACTTTGTATTTTTAAAAAAAGAATGGGGTTTATTTTTTGAAAGATTGCTTTTTTAAAGGTTTCAAGAAAAACCCTTTATTGTTTTAAAAAATTAACTTAATCAGAGAGTTGAAATAACACTGAATATTTGATTTAAAAACACCGATAAAAAATATCCCCCGTGAAAAAAAATTATGTTAATTAATATTAAATTAGATAATTTTGTCAATTGTAAATGACAAATATTAGAATAGTGTCTTTCACAAGAAAGGTCTTTTGTTTGTTTTAGGGAATCAAAAAAACAAATTTTTTTGATTTTTGAAATTTTTTGATGCCCTTAATTGCCCCTACACTGTATTGGCAATCTCAAACAACAACAATTATTAATGTTCCCCCAAAACAGAAAAACTTAAAATCAAAAAAAATTTTAAAAATGTTAATTTTGTTTATTGGAACATTGATAATTTTGTTTTTTGGTCCAAAGAATGAATGCAAAGTATGAAGACCAGTGTTTAAAAGCGAGGGCTGCAGTCTAGTTTGGAAGGAAATTAATTTCTGAATGATGAGTGAGGCTTTTGTTTAATGAATCACCATACATTGTTTACAAGGGGAAAAACCCGAAAGGTCTTCAAAAATTTTTTTAGATTCTGAGATATAGATTGATGCGAAGGTGAAAAAAAAGGTCAACCTTTAATGTATTTTAAAGCAGAGATGGTTTTTTTTCCCCTGTAACCCTTTAAAAAGGGGAAATTTGTTTTTTGCTTGGGCATTACGCCACATAAAATTTATTTTCAAAAAACCCCAATAAAGGGATTCTTTCTTAATTCCCCTCCCGATTTTTAATGTTAGGTTGCAGCATCACATCAGGGAAAACACACGTAGGGCCTCTTTAAAGAAAAATTTTAGCCGGAAAGAATTTTTTTTTATCCAAAATTTAACGCCTTAAATGCCCTTGTAATTAAAGGGAAACCGATCGAACAGACTCTGGGTCATTTTTGAGCAGCAAAGAAAATTTGGGGGTTTTCAAAAATTGGTAAAAGGGAAATTGTTTTGATTTAAACAATATTGTATTGAAAAACCTTGAGTAAATTGGGGCCAAAATAAAAAAAAATGCTTTTTTTGGAGGTCAAAAAAATATCTAAAAAAATAAAGTCACCCGGATTAATTAGTGGATTTTGGAAAAAATGTCACAAAAGATTAAGGGGGGGGGGGTTTAATGATAAAGGCCAATTAAAAAAAAATAACAAAAAGTTTAAAAAATTTTCTTTGAAGGAAAAAAAACTGATATTTAACCATTGATTGGTTTTGATTGTTCCCCAAGCCCAACAGTAAAACCTTACCGGGGGTTTTTTCGCATTTAAACTAAATGTCCGTTTTTTGCCCCTTTATTGAAATTGTTTGGTAAATTTATGAAAATTTACAAATTTTTTGAAATTTTAGGGTTTTTAGACAATTAAATCACCCAGAGCTACCGGTCAAGGTCAGGTGGGAGACCATCAGGCAGGCGCGGCCCCGAAGACCCGCTAAGACCATGCTCAAGACCCTGATAGAGGACGGAGGAGAACAAGGAGGAGCAGTCGCTGCATGGCATGAGCGTGGCGTGTCAGATATCGAGTTATTAGTAACCTCACCCCAGTGTTCACCGGGTGAGTAAGCATCAGAAACACCCCGCGAAAACCGTCACACTTTTCGAAGTGGCTTCGAGCGCTGGGGAACCGGGAAGTGTCAATTTTGTACTGGCGCAGCAACAGTAATTAGGGTTGCGTTTTGAACAATTTGTTAACCGGGTATTCTGATTTTTATTTCAGTCGAATATTCGATAAGTGCGAAAGTTGTTGATTGTAAATTGTGCCATGTGATAAAACGAGTACGTCTATAGTGGGCCAAAAATGTACTAAAACATAATGTCGCCCGATTAGGATGGCTGCTATAGTGCTGGACCAATGTACACAAAAGGATTTGCTGAGGGCGGGTGGTGTTAATACGATGCAGCGCCAATAAAAAAAAAATGTGCAAAAAATTTGTTCAAGTATTTGGAACCGGAAACTAACCAGATATTTTAATTATTGATCGAATGTTATTATTTTGACACAGCCCAAACAGTAATAGCAATCTCATAATTGGGGTAATATTTTCAGTCATTTTAGTTGATCTAAAACGAGCACTAGATTACATGCCCAGTTGATCGTGATGATATTGTTCCGGCTGATAATTTATGGAAAATTCACAGAATTATTTGTTGCAAATTGCATGGAGGCCTTTAGACAAGGTCGAGTAGCATGCATGCATGAAGGGACCACATTAGTAAATTATAATATCATTAATTGTGTACATTTGTGTTATTTTTTATTATTTGTTTTGGTAGGAAGAAGACTTCAAGTTCAAAGAACTAGAATCATAAAACGTATGAAGCACTGGTAAGTTTATCACATGATGCTAATAGTGAAAAGAAAACTGTGGTCAATTTTGGTAGTATTATGAACACACATTTTGCTGCTCATCATACATATATATACTACTATAGCTGAGTGAGCTGCAGTGAAACCTTTCAACCAGCATTTCGAGAGGGTTCTGCATTAGTTAGAACCCAAAATAATAATTTTAATGTAATGAGAATTTTGTAAAGGGCAAATAATGCTTCATAAAAAATTTAAAAAGATAATAAACTAAATTAAATATTAAAATAACTGAATAAATATAAAAAGTTGTAATTTGTTATACACAATGCACATTTCTGGTTCTCATTTAGAATGACTTTATTAAAATAAAATATGACTGAACTGGTGATTGTAATCAAATGGACAATGATTTGTGTGTGTGAGTTATATAAAACAAATATTAATTGAGTGCCTTTATTTTGAAAAATGGTTGAATTATATCACTGTCTCATAACACTCAGATTGCCTTGTAGAAGTTGGGACAATTCAGATGTTACCTAATGCATATAATTATATTCATGTGACCCCGAGGCACCCAATATTTAAATACTATTATTATTTCTCACAGACCATCAAATTCTATCGCCCATCTGGGTAAAGATCCATATTTAGTTTTCTCAGTGAGAAACACAAACTGTGTTTCACTGAATACAGCATAACAGAAATAAAAGAATACAGGAATAAAAATAAATAAATAACAACAACAAAAATAAAAAAAACTTCACAGACTATATGTGACCCGCTCTACAAAAAGGTATTATATCGCACAACAAAATAATTAAGTACATATAGTTGAATTGGTCACATTGAAGCTTTTTAATTTGTACAGGTTTGACCCCTGTGGCATTTTGCACTTGGAGATATATTAATAATTTGTATATTTACAATGCAACAAAAGTGCTTTCAGAGATACATCCCTTTAAACATACTATGGAAAAGAATGAGCTAAAAATAAACCCATAGCAACAGTTATGTTATTGATAGCGTGTAAGTTAGAACCGTATCACCACGTAAGCATAATTGGTGGTTTTTCCCCAAACGGACAAAGAGTAAAACAAAAAGACGAAAAATAATGCACACAAAAATTTGTTTTTGGCATCTTTTATTCATCAATTTGTTATTTCTGAAAAATAAATTATGAAATATGTTGATATTATAGAAGCCAACAAACCCCTCAAATCAGTTTCAGAAGATTAGTTCACCTGTCTCCACATAGTATTGTGCCTCTTTACGTGTAATAGCATAGCGCTACTTTAATACCTCTTTTCGTAGAGCGGGTCATATATACATGGGGTTGGCGTTTATAGTTAGGCAATTTTTATCTGCACCTTTATCTCAGCTTTGGTCGATCTTAACCCAATTTATGAGGCTGGCAAAGCTTGAATCTGAGCATGTAATAATGCGCTTTTCATGAAACATGAGGAAATAGAAATTGAAGCTTCTGACCATAGTTTAAAGCTAGGTTTAGATGACGAATCTATTCATCCATGTTATGATGTGTACTGGTGTACCAAGCAGCTTATTTGTCTGCATAATATATGCATGCATAATAAAAGTTTTGGTATTTTTCAGTCTATTAATGTTTCATATTATTTCTGGAATTTCTTGTTCTAGGTTGATGTTGCAAGAGAAAAGTATAACTTTTGTCAGAAATTTGAAGAAAACAAAATTGCGGATAAGATTCTTAATATGCTAGAGTTCACCCAGAAAGGCAGGCAATAATGGTACTATATTTCTTTCATTGGATATCCTATACTTATCAATAATGCTCTTTTTAAGTCCTGCTGAACTGTATCAGGTATTTGCACCCAAATATTTGTTTCAGTTGTTTCAAATGAATCAACAAGTGATTTGAACAGTTGTTCCAAAGCACACAACAATTAGTTTATTTTAATTTTGGATGACGTTTGTATTTAAAATATATTGGTATTTTTCCCAATGAAAGTACCAGTACTTAAAAATGTTAGTGTTTTTCCCCATTTTAGAGAATTTCCTTATTAAAGAGAAGGTACATGTTCAATTCAACCTTCTAGTTTTCATGAATTATTAATCATTAAACTATGTGTGAAATTTGTGTCACAATAGATAGTTTTGTTTTTGCTTGTGAAAAGAGAGGAATGTATAATGTTGAGGAAAAGTGATGCAATTAAAAGCATTTGTTATTGGACAGTGTTTCAGCATCTTTCAGCTGTAATGTTCTTAAACAACAAATTTAAGTCCTGTCTTTTTGGTTGTATTTGTTGTTTGTTAGAATTGATTAATTTTCATCAATGAAGACAATTAAACAGGAAAGTTAATCTTTGAAATTTAATACATGCAGGATGTGTTCATATGAAAATGAGCATTATATCAATGTCAAAGCTCTCATGTACTTGTGTAGATACAAGTTGTCTAAGTAGTAAATAGCATTTGGTCATTATGGCCAGGATGTTGACACATAAGATAACTGCTTTAGAGGACATGTATCACATAGGCGCAAGCAAAGAAAATAAACAAATTATGTACATGGGGATGGTTTCTCATGTTTTCTAAACTTGTCTTTACAGGAGAGATGTCAACTTCAATACTGTTTCAATGGAGGTTCGAATCTAAGAGGTGTAAGTGTTGGTTTAGATGTTTGGATAGTAGGTAGGATTTAATTGCGTGAGAGTAGTCTTCACACAAGTTAAAACTGGGAATAGCTATTGTAAGCGACTGAATTTTTTGATTTGTTTTCTAATCTCTACTTGCACGTAAGGTCAACATCCTTTTAAATTTTTGTTTCACAATTCTAAAACATTCTAATTTAGTCAAAGCAGAGGAGCATACATGTTCTGTGTGCATGTGTCCATCTATCACACGTCATAAATACTGTGTGATAATTCATACTTGATTGGTGGATTAGTCTCGGTACATCAAAGAAGGCTTTTAAATTTGACCCTGTAAGGTGAAAGTTCAAGATAAAAAAGGAAATACAAATTCGTCAGCATGATGTGGTCCATTAACACGTATACAAATGTTTACTCATAAATGTTAAGTCTGTTAAACATGATACTTACTGGACACTTTTGTTTAGTCCTGTACACCTATGGGAAGGACTCTTTCTTAAAGGTAGCTAATGTTTCTGGCAACGCATTGCATGGTTTGACCACTCTTAATGGAATAGAAGTAGTTGGCTAATATATAGTTCTAGTCTACAAAACATTACAAATCTGTTATTCCTTGTCATACTGTGGATTATGTTTTGACCCCAAGAGGAGGGCCTCTTTTTCTGAGGAGCAACTTGAAGTAGTAGCTGATCATGTTCACGAGGATGTTCTGCTCCTCAACAATGACACCAAGGTATTAAGTTTCCTATGTTTGCTCTTAGAGAAATTCTCTCATTCTCTTCTGCTTTTTTCTTAAAAACCTGCTTTGATCCACATATATCAGCTGCAATTGTTATTCCAATTAAAAGATATATATATAAGTAACTTATTAGTTTATTTACCAATGCTCACTTTCGCTATTTCAAATTTATTTATCTACTATCAGAGTTTATTTGAAAGGGACCACATTTTTAATTCAGGCAAGCTACTGCAACCCCAAAATACTTTGGAGGTAATTTATTTGGCTGCCTCTTGTTTTCTAATATGAGAATGAAATTAAAGTGCCTGCACTGCAGTGTCAATAAAGAAAAATTGAGGAAGATTTTTTGACATCTTAGTGTGGTAGAGTGGAGGTGTTTATAGTCGCAACAAGGCTTAATGTTGGTATACAGTTGGCCTTAAAAAGGACACCATAATAATGCTTATGGTTACAAATGGGCAAAAGATTTTGGACTATTCCAACATTTTAAGATACATGAGACTCCATGAGATGATGTAAGATGAATGTTGTTTTATTCACGGTATTCTTAAGATTGAAACATATTGTAAATATATATATATATATCATTAGAGCTGCTTAGGAGAAAATATTGTTTAGTAAATGTATTCGTTCTCACCAAAATGCAGCCAAGAACCTACTAGAAGCGGTATTAACATTACGTAACAGTTTGGCTGTTAACCTTTCCCTGTGATTCAGTCAACTCTACTTTGTTGATTGGAGAACAAAATGACCCAGCCTTCATTGAACACTTCCAAAGAAGGATGTGTCATTTTTATTTGTTGTATTTTTGTGGGTGTGTTTGAGGATGATGGGGCTGGGAAGGGGGTTGTGGGTGTTTATCACTCTGTCTATATTGAAAATCTATACTTTTTAAAGATGTATTGCCTGTGTTTCACCATCAATTTCTAGAAAGAAAACCATCAAAATGTATTATGACGGGATTATTTTGAGAATGTAATTTGCTGTATTTCTTTTCACACCCTTTTTAGATTACATAGAGAATTGTTGGGACATCCTGATTGAGAAAAAATTGATGGGGCTTCTATTTTTGTGGTCCATGCTTACATATCCTCGTTGGTCAGAGGGTTAGGTAGGGTTCATTTTGTAGAATTAATTGTTTTAGATGGGGACTCTACATTATCAAGACAAAAACACTTACTGAGATGAACTTACCCTAAAAGTATGTGTGTGTAAATTGACTTGTATGGATTTTACACAGCATCATGGATCACTTTATTGACCCAGCTCGGATAATGCCGTTTAAACTTAATTAGCAATATAATTTGTACCATGTTGTGGCATAATACAGTGACTCAGTATGTGGCTTTACGATGATCAGGTCAGTAGTCAATAAAGAGTGGTACTGGTAATTTGAAACCCACTGACAAAAAGTCCTGTCATTCAAAGTAATAACATATTTTTTTTTAAATTTTTATTATTGATTTTTTTTAATTTTTTAATTTAAATTATACAAATAAGAAAAACTTTTTATAATTAAGTATTTCAAAACTCTTGATTTAGGCACAACAATGTGTTTGAAACCCTTCTTTATTGACTACCACTGACTTCCTATTTTGTAGATTGTTCTTCAGTAACTCATTCTCACCATCTATCCACAAACTCACCCGTATCATTGACCCACAGCTGTTAATAAATACAGCATCCTTTACTAATAGTTGTGATTTCACCATCCAAATCTTTGTTTTATGACATGTTTCCGATCATCTACACCATTTTTCTCATGATTCAATTAAATGATTCACATGTCAATAAAGAGAAAGTCACCAATCAACTTTTCAGATTGTATCAACCCTTCAGATTGTATCAACCCTTCAGACTTGTATCAACCAAGAAAAATATTATTCAGTTTCAACAATACTGTTTATTGACCCTGACTAGAGGGAAATGTACTCATGTGAAAACCCTGATACTGCTTATAATACCTTCTTACCAATATGTTTACTCATCTCATGATTCTCTATTTCCAGTCTCAAAATATCAGTCATACAGTGAAGATTAAAATCATAGATGGCCGATCATACAATCCATCAAACACAAAAACAATTGTATACAGAACTTTCTGATCAAACCAAACAATGCCAACAAAATGAAGTACAAGAAATTCTGTAACAAACTTAATGGTCTGATCAAAGCTTGTCAAAGTAAGGTACTATGCAGAGAAGTTTTCTGATGCTAAATCCAATATCAAACAAACTCGAATATTATAAATTATATTCGTAAGAAAACTCCCACCAACACTCAGTGATTTTTAACTGACGAATGCTTTAAAAACAAGGCCCAAACGAATACAATCAATATTTAACAAACCAAATTCGCCCTTTTTTTGCACGTCGAATTATTCGCTCATTAATATTTTAACATGTAAAATGCTGGAGATAATACTTGGCCACCAGCTTCAATTAAATGTCAATAAAAACTGTTTTTTTTTGCTCCCATCAGTTTAGGAATGGTTAAAGACAAAACAAATCGAGATTTTGATAATTTGGATCCAAAATCAAACAAATATTTCCATTTTCCTTGAGTTTTGGTATATTTTTTGCAGACAGTTTAATGTTAACGCATCTATTTTGCATGTGATGATGATTAATCCAGTTGCACCTAATTCTGGAGATCCCCTATAGTGTCCGTGTTGATTTTTGTTCGGTTTCGATGAACAATAAAAATTGTATGATGATCTTTATCCATTTCTAAATAATTTAGTAATACTTCTATTCAAAATAAGTCTTCACTATGTTTATTCTCTCTGCCCAATTGTCTTCCGGCTTGATCTCATTTTCAAAATGCAGGCCAAGACTTAAAATTTTTTGATTGTTCTTGCTTGTCTGCCCTTCCATGCTCCCAACTATGTTTCCTGGCTTTCTGATTGTTGATTTTTGAACATTGAGTAGACTGATAGTTCTCCATTTTTTTAAGTCACTCTCTTTCGCCTCTGTTTTCTTTTTTTATTCCTTTGTTTCAATTTCAAAGTATTTTTAAATAAAACTAAATGAATGTTATTGTTGAAATTGGTATTTTGATATTCAATCAGAAACAGCAGACATATATTTCGATCGGCAAACATAAACTACGCATTTCAAGTAATTTGCTTGTAAAGAGACGTGTAATCAGTCAACAGAAATCGGTGGCACAATGCTGCGTGATTGAAATTAATGATAAACACTACAATTTTGCAGATTTTGTAGACCATCAAATGTTCCGGGTTCAATTTTCACTGATTTTGTTGTCATACAGATCCCTAAGATGTGAAACAAAGAAGGTTAAAATCCGTCTCAGCAGAGAAAGATGTGCATCTGGCGTATCCACACCATGCGCCCCCGTGGTTTCAACTTAGAGGAAGGAATGTCTCGTCTGACTTTTTTTTTCATTTTCACTCATCCTTATTTTCTCTTTTCAGTCATAAACCCTGCTCCTTGTACCACATTTATTCAACATTGTTTTTCCTGTTTATGCTTTTGGCAGAAAGTATATTTACCAGTTTTTCTGCCCACATTATGGCGCAATCGAGTGTAGCTCTGTCCATTTCAGAGTTTCTGCAAAGTTTAATATTTTTCTCCTTAATTCTAGTTCAGTTATTGTATTGTTTGAAGGATTACTAATATAGTCAAAAATTCTCTTTCTTATTCCTGTTTTTTCTTGTATCTTTTCTCGCCTTCATAATATTTAGACAATTTTTAGACTATTTTTTTTCCATCCCAGCAAACAAATAACAGTCATAATAGCCTTTTTGGGGTAATCCAAATTTCAAAACTATTCAACCAAGTTTCACATTTGTCGTCTTTATGAAGTTCATTATTAAACTATCTTCCTTCCTGTGGAATGGTTTGACAATCAAACGGACAATTACTGTACTGTGATCTGACAGACCGAAGAATCAACAGAAATTTCTTTTTAGTTACATAGAATAATCAATTGACCTTGGTCTTTTAATTACTTTGTGGTAAAATGTCTATCTTGGTTTATTCTCTATAGATATCGCCAAGTATCAATGAGTTCATTTTCCCTGAACAATTTTACAAAGAGAAGTTTTGCTTGATTATACATATTTCTTGAATCTAACTGACAAAGTGACGCCTCCAATAATGTAAGCACCGTCGATATATCGATATTACCCGGATTATTCGATATTGCTTCTGATATCGATATCGCCGATAGCAATTTTTAAACTGGCATCGAATATCGAAAATTTCTATATTGAGGAATGATATCGAAAATATCAAAAATGCGCCGATTATCGTCAAATAAATTCCGTTTGTGCTTTTACTTGCGTTTAACGTTTGCCGAATAATGGAATAAAAATCGGCCGCAAATTGTGTGAGTGAGAATAAAAACATCGCGCAATGCCGATGGCGACGTTTAAAGCTCTGCGTTTGCTGGAATTCGTGATTCCTCATAATGCAGGACCTCAAAAGAAGCTGCCCTTTGGCTTGGAGAAAGTTCATTGTCCCTTATATATTTTCCGACATTCTCTCGCCGGTAATGCCCAGCGCTGTAATTGATGAAAATACAAAGATGATGAGCAATTTGTTCTGGAGAAAGGCGTCAGAATTCGATTTGTTTATTTTTGTGGTTTGAAAAGTTCCTTGTTCGATATTTTCCCACATGTTTCGCCAGTAACGCCCGGCGTTGTAATTGATTAAAATAAAAACATGAGCAATCCAAAATAGCGCTTGGAGAAAGGCGGAGAATTGAGTTTGTTTTTATTCGTTGTTTGACGAAGTTCCATTGTGTCTAATATTTTGTTACATTAATTATCTCGCCGGTGGGAATAACTTCCTGGTGTATTCCCCCACCCATCAGCGGTCTCTTGTATGTGCACTGTTGCTCAGATGCCGAGCAACAACATGCCAGTGGATAGTAAGACCCACCTCCGTGACCTCCCCCACTAAATCCGTTGATGAAAGGATGCCATGAATCGGATATCCATGTGCATGTACACAAAACGTGGGTGAAATTCATGTCATTTCAGTTTCCCCTATTTTTCGTGTGTAAAATTTTCCCCGGTCTTTGAAAAAGAATGCCTAAATAAAATCTTCAAGTCTGAAAAAGTTTCTTCTAGAGTATCGATTGATAGCCGCATTGTTCAAATGGATACAATGCATCTCTTGTTTGTTACAAAGTATCTATTTTGTCTAGCTTAAAGGCCACCGGACTTTGAGGACGTGCGTCGGTATTAAAATAGAGTGTTCTTTTTGTCAAGAATAATGATGATATCTCAACCAATGAAATGAGCTGGTTCCCAAATAAATACGCTGGTTGCTTTCATCACGGACCATTAATGCTTTCATGAATATGTTTCTTCCACCGCAACTGCAGTGATTGACACAGGTGCACATGTCACATTCCAACTTGGTTGCCTAGCTAGAAATATTGTTGTTAGTGTGATGTTCTGTGATGTCCGGGACTGCCGGTCAGAAGGCAGTTTGTCATATTGATGCAGTTTCCATTTCCGTTAAATAAAGATTTTTCAAATTTTATTATGGTCTTAAACCATATGTGATAATCGATATCGAATATACTCAATATTGGATTTTGATATCGATTATTAGTACCTGATATCGACGCTTACACAATGTAATTATATTTAGGATAGGTTATCCAAAAGGAGTTCTCAAATTCAACAAAAAAATTGTTTCACATAGAAGCACCATTTAAGTATACAATGAAATAATAATATGACACCATCAATTTCCTTTTCTACTATTGTCAATATTACTTGATTTCTACCTGTGGTTATTCAATGTTGCATAAGTCTTTCCAGAGAATAACTATTTCATTAGTTAATACGGTATGTCGTTAAAGAACTACTCACAAAGTGGAGAAATGATTTTCAACACACAACACTTGAGTGCATCAAATTAAGAACCAACAACTGGAGTACAGTCCTCATTTAAAAGTGTGGTATAATGACAATATAACCATGAAGTGTCATCGCATTACGTCATCAGATCGGTGCTCCAGAATACAAAATAAAAAAATAAAAATTAAAAATTAAAATTAAAAACATAGAGAATCTACATTACAACTTCAAATTCGTTGATCTCAGATTTATAACGTTGAAATGACGCAAAAAAGAGAAAGAGGTCGATCCCGTTGTATCAACAGCTTTCCTCCAGTAGACCATCTTGAAGAAGTTACTCGAATCTTGAACGCTACCTCCCACAGCTCAAATGAAACGTATGCTGGTAATTCTGGTCTTGACCCCTGACAGTACTAGTGATCGAAAAATATGAAAGTATCGCCTGCAGCCCATTAGGCCAATATAGAAAATAAAGTCATTAAAGTAGGGTTAAAACAACTTGTTAAAGTAGATAGCTTCCATCGGTATATATATTCATCAATGTTCAGATTTCTGAAATCATACTTGTGAACGTTGTCATGGTATCAAAGTTGAACATTTGTCTTGCCCGAGGTTCACCTAATAGAAAACTAAATTTACAAAATGAATCTCGACAGACAACATTTGAGTGAATCGAAATATAAAAAAAATATAAATTCGTTGTTCTTTATTTAGCTCTAATTAATAAGTGTGCATGATGTGCTGTGACGATTGTGAATTGTTTGAAACGAACAATGCAAACTTCCTCATAAAAAAATTTTTTAAATTGAGTATGTTTAAGCATCCTCATGAAAGCTTTACACTAACTCTAACTGGTTTAAGCATAAGGGTTGGATACATCATTTCATTACCATTGCAATCCAAATACTTTTATACATACAATCAAGTTGCAGGATGTCAGTGTATGATGTTATCCGAATTTTTTGAGAGCGGGAATGAATAAAAATTTTTTGTCCTAATTATTTCAGGAGTAACTAGTAAATTATACTTGTAACGTATTATGTTAATGGTACTGAAATACTGAACACCCTGAAAGTTATTCCACTTGACAGTGTGAAATGAAATGAATGAAACACTCAAATTTTAAATGGATCATTGGACATAAAACATTTCCACATTTAACAAATACAAACAAATGTGAACATATTTTCAAAGTTTGGCTCTATACATCTCTTGATTCTATAAGTATAGGGTATTCACATTCATTTATTAACCATTGGTGTATATACAACCTTTTAATTATAATATGGTGAAATTGCTTCTTTCAATAAGTTGGATCATGTAAATAACACTGCAGAAGGGGTGGATCAGTTCCACTCAACAGAGCGATTGCTGTGTTCTGTTCCCAATTTAAAAATATGTAATAAATTGATTTGTTTAAGGTGTAAAACATTTTTCCATCAAATCTGATGAGGATTGATTCTGTAGTTGCCATATCTGCCAAATTAATATTTGTTCTGGTGATCATTGCAGTTCAAGCCTTCCAAAATGATGATCAAAAATGATTTGTTTCAGGCTGTTGACACTTAAGCCAGAGAGGGCTCATCAGTTACCCAACTAATGTCTCAAAAGACAGAAACTCAGAATGCCTACTATGTAGCTGCACAGAAAACAAGAGAAAAATAAGGGCATGCAACATGTTTATCAGTTCTGTTGGTACGTTGGATATAAACTATAAACAATACAGATTTAATATTTAAGAAAAAAAGGCATTATGGACAATGTGTGAATTTTTTGTTTTAAACTTGATATTTTGGTCTTTTAAATGAACTTTGTGTTTTTAAACAAAGAATGATGGCCTTCTATTTGTTTGAAAGATTGTTTTTTGAACACGGTTTCAAGAAATAATTTTCATTTATTGTTATTAACAATTAATTAACCTAATCAGAGTAGTTGAAATAACACTGAATATTTGATGTCAATAAACCCCAGATAAAACTGTATAATTGCCAGTGAAGACAAAATTTTTTAATTAATATTAAATTAGCACTAATTACATGTATCAATTGTAATGACAAATAAATAGTGCTATACACAATTTTAAACAGTCTTTCTGCTCTGTTCAGTGGAATAAAAAATCAAATTTTTAAGATTTTTAGCTAATTTTGTGATGCCATCTCAATTAAAGCCCCTACACTGTATTGGCAATCTCAACAACAACAATTATTAATGTTCCTCCAGAGACAGAAATTAACGTTACAAAAAATAAAAATATTAAAGATGTTATTTTGCTCATTGGAACATTGATAATTTCTTTTTGTCCAAAGAACGAATCACAAAACGTTAAGTTACTCATAATTTAAAAAGCGCACGACTCACTCTAGTTTGATTAAGAAAAACGCATCTGAATATGTGCAGTGCACCCTTTCAAGTTTAGCAGTCCATACATTTTTCAAGGAACTCCAAAAAGGTCTTCAAATTTTTGTATGCGTTTTTGCAGATAAAAGATTGATGCAAGTATAGCTGTGTCAAAAGTATGTCAACTTAATGTGATTTAAACCGCAGAGACTTTTTGTTTTTTGCCATTAAGCTCATTTAATAGGGAATTACAGTTTGTTGCTTGGTCATTCCCCCACATCAATTTCATTTTCAAAATGAAATCCTCATTGAAGGCTTTCTTTTACTTAATAATGTCATCTATCTTTGATTTTAATGTTAGGTTGCAGCAGCATCTACATCGAATACACACTGATGAGGACCCTTAAAAGGACATCATTTGTATCCCAGGAAAAGAATTTGTTTTGGCTCATCCAAAATTAATATGCCTTAAATGCCCTTGTCATACATTAAAGGCACACTATATCACGATCAGAACAGACTTTCTGGCTCATTTTGCAGCAGCAACAGTAATGGGGTTGTGTTTTCAAATAATTTGTAACCTGATATTCGGATTTTGATTTCAGTCGAATATTCGATATTAAAAAAGCCGTTGATTGTAAATTGCGCACATGATAAAATGAGCACGTCTGATATAGTGGGGTCAAAAATTACTAAACATAATGTCACCTGGATTAGGATGGATCTATAGGTGTTGACCAAATGTACAAAAAAGGATTTTGGGAGGGTGTTAATGATGGAAGCGCCAATAAAAAAATCAACAAAGTTATTTTTTCTTCAAATTTTTGAACCGGAAAAACCAACCGGATATTGAACCATTGATTGAATATTTGATTATTCAACACAGCCCCAACAGTAATAGGCCCTTTATGAAGTGGGGTATTATTTTCAGTCATTGGTTAATCTAAAACCAGCACCGATTCCATGCCCTGTTGATCGTGATGATATTGTCCCTGGCTCATAATTTAGATTCACAGAATGATTTGTTGCAAATTGCATGTAGCATTTTGGACAAGGTCGAGTAGATGTCAATTAATAGTGCAAATTACAATTTAATTAATTGTGACGTTTGTATTTTATTATTTGTTTTGGTAGGAAGAAGATTCTCAAGATGCTCATCAACACTGTATACTACTATATTTGTTTTGTTGGAAGAAGATTCTCAAGTCCAAAGAACTGAATCAGCAAAACGTACGAAGCACTCGGTAAGTTTATCACATGATTCTAATATTGAAAAAAACGGTGTTTTGGTTTTAAAGGGAAAATTTACTGCATGCTCATCATACCATATAAAACTACTAAAAGCTGAGTGAGCTGCAGTGAAGCCTTCCAAATTCAGCATTTGTACAGGGATCTACATTGGTTAGGAACTCAAAATAATTATGTTAATGTAATGAGAAATTTGTAAGGGCAAATAATTGCTTCTTAGAAAAAATAGTAAAGATAACACTATGAATAACATTACCCTGAAATGCCCTGAAAATCTGTTTTACCATGAAATAAATAGTCGGCAATTTCATGACGACACAACACCTGAAAACGCATGAAATACCCTTTGGGAAATTCTTCACAGTGAAAACGACACAAACTTCTTGTGGCAGTTTTGGGGAACTTAGATCCCCGTGAATTTGCCGTGAAATTGCTGTGAAATCATGGTGAACTATTATGACGGCAAAAAGGATTTTCAGGGCATTTTCAGGGTAAAATTATTCATTTTATCAAACAAATTAAATATTAAAATAACCAAATAAACATAAAGTTACAATTTGTTATATGTACACAATGTACACATTTGGTTTCATTTAGAATGACTTTTTTAGTAAAAAAGGACTGAACTGGTGATTGTGTAATCAAATGACAATGATCTGGTGTGAGTTATATAAAACAAATATTAATTGAGTGCCTTTATTTTGAAAAATGGTTAGAATTTATCACTGTCTCATATCACTCGGTTTTTTCCTTGTAAATGGGACAATTCAGATGTTACCTAATGTGATATAATTCTATTCATGTTTCCTGATGAGGCACCTAATATTTATATACTATTATTATTATTTCACAGACCATCAAATTCTATCGCCCATCTGCAAAGCATCCACAATCGGTATTATACACAATTATCAAGCATCAGGAACCGGGTACCCATTTACCAGAGTGGTAAGTTTGAAATAAAAACATTCACAGACTATATACACATGGGGTTGGGGTTTATAGTTAGGTTCTTTTCTCAGCATTGGGTCGATCTTAACCCAACTTGAGGCTGGGAGCTTGAATCTGAGCATGCAAAATGCTTTTCATGAACATGAGGAAATAGAATTATTGAAGCTTCAAAATAGTTTAAAGCTTAGGTTTAGATAATTTAATCTATTCATCCATGTTATGATGTACGGGTACCAAGCAGCTCTAGTTGTCAAAAAGATGTTATTTGTCTGCACAATATATGCATGCACAAAAACCCTTGGACCTCATCATCATTAGCTGGTCAAAACCAACTATTATTTTGATACTCATTGCTTTTCAATTGATTAATGTTCTACATTATTTCTGAATTTCTTGTCTTTAGGCCGATGTTGACTGTTGTCAGAAATTCTCAAGAAAACATTTGGATAAAATGGGTCTTAATATAGATTCACTCAGAAAGGCAGACAATAATGGTATATATTTTTCATTGGATATCCATCTTATCAATAATGCTCTTTTTAAGTTCTATGAACTGTATCAGGTATTTAAACCCAAATTTTTGTTTCAGTTAAGTCAAAATGAATCAACAAGTGATTTGAACAGTTGTTCCAAAGCCCTGAAATAATTAGTTTATCTTAATTTTTGATGTCATTTTGTACAAAAAGGATTGTATTTTCCTCAATGAAAATTACCAGGGAAATTTAAAATGTTAGTGTTTTCCCTTTTAGAGAATTTCCTTGAAAAAGAAGGTGCAACATTGGAACACAACACTTTTGTGAATTCTCCCAAATGAAAGCACTTGATTGATTGATAACTGTACCAACTTAACACCAAGTATATTTGTTGATTTTCCTTAAACAATTTCAAAAGTATTTTATCATCTTGCAGTTATATTTTTAATCTCCTGCAACACATTGTAAAGATCGAGATGAAGCCAAAAATGTGCAAACTGTAAATGTGTACCGCTCTATAGATTTTCTTAATGTTTCAGATCCAGGCATCTTACATAGTTTCTAGTGTTGTACAGTATTTAGAAGTCCCAAAAATGCACATACATGCTGGACATCATACTGCAGTAACACTGATTTTGATGGAAGAGTGCAAGAAGAATTACATTGGGTATAAATCAATCCTTCATCGATTACAATCCCCAATGATGTAAACTGAGGGGACTTGATATACATGTATTTTGTCGGCAAATTATGTATGCACCTGGTTTCAGTCTTTTTTGCTTCTTTTTAGTAGCATACTGCTTTGTACCTTGTACGTACATTACACATATCATGAACTTAACATTATTTCAATGCATAATGTAATATTATAATGTTTTCAATTTAGAGATCATTTGGTTATGAGAAGCCTATACAAAGAAAATGAGAAAGCAGTTCAATCCATGATGTAAATCTGATTGAATACATGTACATGTAACATTAAGTGTTAAGGATCGTGTTAAAAAGAAATGTACTTTAATTTGTTGTAGGTAAGGCAATTTAAAAAACATTAATTAACACTGCATAATCACGGAAATAACCTATAAAAACCTATATTTTGGCATTTGAAACCTATAATAACCTATATTTTACTTTTTCCTTTTAAAAATTATATATTGGTGTAACGATGCACTGGGAGGCCCGTAAAGGTAATCAAAATGAATTTTTACAGTTTATACAGTTTAGGGGTTAGGGTTATGTAAATTGTTTGGTCTGCCTCAAGTGTTGGATAAAACTAATTTCAAATATGGAAGATAATGGATGATAATTTTGTTTGGAAAATTGCCCAAAACACTTGTTTTAACAAAATATGAATGTATAATGTTGAGGAAAGTGGTATTATTAAACGAACATTCTTCAAGGAAGGTGAACAATTTTCTTCACATCATCACATGATACTCGGATCTAAGACATGCACAACAAAAGCTTCTGGTTGCATTTGTTGTTTGTTAGAATTGATTCATTTTCATCAATGAATACAACTTTATTTTGTCTTCAGGGACATGCTGATGTGTTCATATTGTGACGGTTTTGTCCTCTGTCTGCGACCCGGGGCATTCAGCCAACGTCAGCGAGCGGCAGCTTGGTGGCCGGGGACGACGATCCGTTTGGGCGGAGGTTACCGCCAGGCCCGCACGCACCGGTTCTTATTCCTCTAACAAACACAACACACCCCCAGGGGAGGGAAGAGCACAGACAATGACGGAGACGAAAAGGTTATATTGAAACAACTCTGTGGTTATTTATTCCAGAACATGCGCCCATTTCTCAAGGCGCGTCGCCTACGTCACATAATCTTCTTGGCTTAATGTTGATAATTGATTACAATGAAATTTTACTGAAATTTTATTACCGTGATTTAAATGATTTCAAAGAATTGACACAGCTATGTGATTTATTAGACTGGCAGGGATGAAATTATTAAACTCACACAAAGTATGGGCTCTTCCTAGACTTGATTCAACACCTTATCACCAGTTTGAAATATACGTCTGCACCCGACTTGTGCAAACAGGGAAAAGAGAGCGAAACACGCCCGCTCCGTGGTTTTTTAGAACACTGCTCTAGACTGGCACCCTCCAACAACTGTCACATATTAAAAGTAAATGACGGCTAGAAAATAGCCAGGGTTTACCGTCCTAATCCAGCAACCCAAATATTCGAATA
>JAQQFT010000168.1:0-39310 GCA_029582265.1 Zoroaster sp. YZ-2022
CCCCCCTATTAGTTGGGGTTATAAACCCACCCATAAACAAAACAACATTTGTTTTTTGGAAAATTTTTCTTGTCATAATTTTGGAGTTATTTGTTGTCATTGCAAGGTGGCCTTTCATGATGTTGTTGTGAGGGCGCTATACACTGAAAATTGTTAAAAGTCTCTGGTAAAGAACTGAACATGCTATGCAAAACCGGTACAACCAAGGGCATGACTGATCAAATATAGCTCGGTATTGAAAGGGTTAAAGCTTTGGTTTAGCTTTGAGGTATCGCTTTTTCTTGTTTAGTAAACCAACTACGATTGAGAACCGATTTAAAAACGAACCCTTTAAAACTCGCTAGCGTTTCACCGCCCACCACGAAGAACTCATTGTTTTGAAATGGAATAAAATTTTTTTTTAATATTATATTAAATGACTATAAATATGTCTTCAATAATGGCCAAAAACAATCGCCGATTCGCTTTACAAAAGCGTCGTTTTGGAGTTTTATAGTTTTATACAGCATGATCGGTAAAAGTATTAACGTGAACCAGCCAACTTGGGAAAGTTTAGTATAAAAGACGGGTTAAAACTCGCCGTGACGGTCGCATTTAGGTGGAACTCTAATGGCGTTAGTTAAACGGAATTTTACCAGATTCGCTCATGCCTAAAACCCTAATGAATAAAAAATATTTGTACAATATTAAAATGAATGAGCTAAAACTTTCAAACGCTTATTATAGTCCGAGAGGATATTACAAAGGTCTCGACGCTATCAAGCTGGCTAAAGAAACTAAGTAAATGTAAAACAGTTCGACGGTGGAAAAAAAGCGCGCTGTGGCAAATTTGTGCCTACTAAATATATTCAAGACCAACTTCATAAAATATACGTTTGAAAACCGAATGAGGTTCATCAAGCGGATTTACTGTTTCTTCCACACGTGAGTTGGCAGAATTACGTACAAATACGCATTAACCGTCGTAAAATGAAGCCAGTAGTTTTAAAAAGATGCAACCGTTAACCGATAAAACAGCTACGCAAGTTGGTAACGCGTTTGAGAAAATTTTAAACGTTCGTTATTGTATTGGCCTAAAATTATAAAAGTCGATCCTGGAAAAAGAATTCATGAGTAGCGTCACATTGATGAGTAAACATAATGTTGTAATAAAAAGGGTGAGGCTGGTAATCACAGGCACAGGGTATGGTGGAGCGTTTAATAGAACTTTGCGTAAAAGATTATTTTCACATCAATCGCGCAGAAATAGCGACCGATACGAGAAACAGAAATGGGTTAAGGATTACCTCTAGTCGTAAAAGCGTTAAACAACGAGACGAGCGCCCTAATAATTTAAACCAAAAGACGCGATTAAAATTTACGTAGTGTTGAGCAAAACCCGGCCTCACCATCTTTGGAATGAAAAGAACCCCCAAACAACAGTTTGGTTCGATATTATACGCACCGGTGAGCTGAAAAGATAGAGACGCCGCGCCAGATCCTATATGGGTATAACGGTATATAGAATATCTAAAACGTAAACTGAAATCAACCCATTTTGTATTTTTTAGACGCGGGTCCCGCTCGTGGTTTTGAAAAGGAAGAACTACAAATTATTCCTGAGATACAGAAAATCCCCTATTGTTAAACGATCTATTAAGTTAACGATCGTAATTGTATTGTAAACCAGCGTCGAAGATATTGACCATGGCGTGAGTTCTATTCCGTTTTCTAAAATGTGTCTTTGTGTCAAGGTGAAGCGCTTTTTTATTTATTCGAGTTGTATATAGTCGATGTTTTTCATGCCTGATAAAATTCATAGGGTGATGTAGAGTATTTTCAACGATAAAACTTTTTTTATATCGGTCTGTTTAATATATTGTTCTAAAACTTGTTTTAACTCCTTTAAGCTTTTCTTATTTTTTTTTCGTCTGATAAAAGTATCGAATACATTTGGGTCTTAAACAAACAACTTCGGAGTTAGAGTTCCGCAGTCCCCTCTTTCATTTACCGATCACCTTTTATTTTCTTAGAAAATAAAATAATCCTTATAGTTACTAAAATCGTATAAATGTTTTGTTTTTTTCATATCTTTAAACATCTCGAGTTTTAATTTCAACAACAAGCTGTCTGTATCCGTGATACCAACTCACACCTCTCACCGTATTTCTTCTTTAATTGATTGTAATAAAAAATCATACATTAAGTGTTTAGATAAATCCAGTACGCTCATTCCTACGTAAACTGGGCGGTTGAGAACGAGTTTTGTTTTGTGCATGGAATCGCTACTAGATCGTTATCAATCCTCGCCTCTGCAAATTTGGTTTCGCGATGAGTCTTTAATTTGTTTTTTCCGTTTTTTCATCGTTTAACCGCTTCAAATTTACGTTGAGGGTTTTCGTACATTTTCCATCGTTTTTCCAAACTGAATTGTTCATGAGTTTAAACAAGTCTTTTTCAAAATCGCTCGTCGCGAGTTTTCTAAGTTAGTGTTTTTATCATGTACGATTTCATCCAACACGATTCGTCAAATTCTAATACGCGATAAATTTTTAGTTGGTTTCATCCCGAGTTGTAAATCAATCGCAAATTACGATAATGAAGCACGTAGTTTTTTTTCGTAATTTGGAACTAATTTACGACTTTTGGGAACCGGTTTGTCGTTGGTAAATTCTTTTGATATCGCTCATCCATTCTTTCGGCACCACTAAAGACTCTGGCGAAGTGGAAACGCGTTGTGAGAATCGTGTAAAATAGTTGGATATTGTAAATCGACTTAAAATACATCCTTATTGTTTTAAGTCCCTCGCTCTCGAGTTTGTCTATTTGTTTATTCATCCATTTAAAATTACCCGTGGGAAAGGGTTGACTCATCGCGTAGCCGTATAAATTATTCGCGTTAATACGTAGAATCGATGGTTTCGATTCGTCGTAGTCGTCCAAGTAACATTATTCGCTTTAGCGACGTTTACTCCCGCGCCTCCGTACCTCTCTCAATAAATAAATGCATGTCAACGTCCGTGAGCAATTCAAAGTTTGTTTCAAATGTTTTTAATAAAGCGTCCCAACTCGGACCCGGACTAGTATAATAATTAGCGTCAAATCGTATTGTTTCATGCGTGGCCGAAATTTTCAAATACGTCCGCCAATGAGTAATATCGGTACGCACGTATAAATCGTGATAGTCTCCTAATTTTACAATCAAAGGTATGAAAACGTTTTTTGGTGCTCGTATTGTTCTTTTGGAATGTGTTGGTTGTTTAAACTACTATAAAAGCAGATATAGAGGGAAGACCGTCTCTTAAATTTTCAAAACTATCCCTGTACTCAAGGATAAATACCCTTGCTTTTTAACAGATTAAATTTTTTTGGGAGGTTCGAGTTTGGTTGTAATCGGAAAAGAATCGTTTGATTTTACAAGTTTTCAACGACGCCAATAAAATTGAGCGCTGTCATAAATCATGGGTTCCCGATTGAAAAGAAATATATTTTCAATATTTTGGGAAAAACGTTAAATTTCCGTCGTTTGACTCGCGGCCTGCATAATGAGATGAGGTATCCCCGCAAATTATAACCGGAATAAAATCTGTTTGGGTTTCGGTTTAAATTTAAAAAATTCGCCGGGCCCCTATCTTTCGTAACGTGAATTATCGTACCTTTCAAAACTATCGCGCTTTCGTCAGAGTCGTCTTTACAAACTTTTCACCGCCGTCTCTAAAAAAAGTCTTTTCCCTATCCAACACTCCTTACAGGTTGTAATCTTCTACATTTTCTTTAGTCATGTTTAATTTTTTAGGGTTTTTAAATATCGTTAATCTTTTCTTCTTCTTTTCTAATTAAATTAAAAAGTGTTCCCCCCGCATCTTCTCCTGTAAACGATGGGTTCGGTTTCACCGTCTGAACGAACTCTAATATACGAAAACCGCAAACGACGTGTTCTTGTAGTCTCGTAGTACTCGTAGGTTTACATCACAACATTTTTTAAAAATATTTCAAAATCGGCGTATATTACAAAGGAACTCCATCTTTTTAAAATTATAAATTTTAAACCCTATCGTTTTACCTTTCCGCATCACGACGTGTCATCTGTCGTTTTTTCCTTACACATTTTCGTGATTTTCGAGATACGCTTTGTTGAAAAAACCCCGTAAACATCTCAAAAAATATTTACGTTCTTGTGACTTGTTTGATCGTAAGTAATTTATTCACATCTTTTTTTCAACGTAGTGAGATCTAGTTTCTTTATGAATTAATAATAAATTAATGCGATCCAGTCTCGAGTTGATCACTAAGTTTTTAAACTAGAATGTTTTGATTCCAAACCAAAAAAGTTTATCACTATATTGTTTTGTTTCTCTCTTTTTTATTTGGTTGAGCGTAGGGCATCGATATTATTAAAATTTAAACCGTCTTCAATCGGGTACTTAGACGTTCTATCACCATCCTTTTCGTGGGAAAAGAGCGCTGCAAGCCCACCGCAAACAATCGTCATCTTTGTTTGTACGTTGATACGCTTTTTTTTGTAGTCATAGCTCGATATAAGAACCGCCTCTCAAAAGGGTTGATACGCGATTGAGATATTCATTTCACGATACGATCTTTTCCATCCCTGCTCTTTTGGGTCCATTTTTTTAAACTCTTGAATTTGAAAAACGTATGGGTTCATTTTCAACGCCATCAAATTCAATAAAACAATTTGCTATTAGAAAACTTGGTTCGGCAAAATCATCGTGCGTCTAATTTTCTTTAATAATTTAACTCGTATAAATATCATAAACTTGAACGCGGTAAATTCTTTCAAGTCTAAACCAATTTGAGATTATCTTTGGTTTCGTCCAAAATATATTAAATCTTTTTCTTTTAGATTCCAGCGGAACGACCATTCTTCGTTCCCAGATATCTCACCGTTAATAGGAGGTTTAAATCTCAACTCTTCTTCTCGGTTGTGAAAACCCTTTTTAAAAGCGGCGATGTAGTCTTTTAACAACTGCCCCTCGCCGCCCGCGTTTGTGGTAACTCAATATTTTCAACCGCATACGCTCTCTCAATTCGGCTAAATTTAATTTATATAATGGTTTTGTTTTTTTCGTTTTAATATTTTTTTAAACCCCGTTGTAATAACTGGTTTATCTACTTTATTCTTGGTTTTGCAAAAATTTTTCGACCAATGTGTTCTTGAAACTCTTTCAATTCTGGCAATGTTTCGATAAATATTTTGTTGTCATCTTTATTATTAAACTAGATAATATTTTTTTTTTTTCAATTTTTAATTTGTCCCTTTTTAACTATTTTAAACCAGCGGTAACACCTGCAAAACCAGCAGTAACACCTAGTCTATTTTGTGACGTCATCAATACTTTCATGACGTCACGACCCTAAAATTCCTAAAATCTCATTTTTAAGTAGGTGCGCCAGGACCCCCATCTGACATACTACTCCATTACTGTTTTATACACGTTATAATTTTTGTTCTTTTTACCTTTGAACCAGGTATTCATCCTAATGAACCGAGATTGGGGGTAGCGAATGATATTTTGAACCATCCCTATGCACATAAAAGGTCTCCGAGTTGACCATGGATATAGAAGATCGACAGATCACTGATATAGAAGATCAATGAGTCTGTGGGTTGACCATGGATGAGAAGATCCATTGGTCAAGTGGGGAGGATGTAATGTAGATAAAGTGGTCGAGACAGATCACTGATATAGAAGATCCATTGGTCAAGTGGGAGGATGTATGCAGAGGACAGACCACTGATATAGAAGATCAATGGGTCTGTGGGTCGACCATGGATATATTAGATCCATTGGTCAAGTGGGGAGGATGTAATGTAGAGAAAGGTAGAGGACAAATCATTGAATAGAAGATCAATGAGTTGACCATGGATATAGAAGATCCATTGGTCAGGTGGGATGATGAAAGCCAAAGAGAAAGGTAGACCACCGATATAGAAGATCCATTGGTCAGGTGGGGAGGATGAAAGCCAATGTAGAGAAAGGTAGAAGACAGACCACCAATATATAAGATCCATTGGTCATGTGGGAGGATGTAATAGAGGACAGACCACTGATATAGAAGATCAATGGGTCCATGGGTTGACCATGGATATAAGAAGATCCTGTCACAACTAACCCGTGAGGGTTCTACGCGTGACCTAGGAAGCAAAACACATACTGCGAAGTAAACCACCACAAAGAAATCAGAAAATATATTTACATTAATTAAAATTTATTTACAAATTAGTTATATTCTTTTACAATTCATTTATTCCTTTCAAATATTAATCTAAATCACTATGGCCTAATTAACCATTAATTCATGAAATTACTTTATAAATCGTATTCAATCTTTATTACTTGAACACACGATTACTGACTAACCACCGTATCATTATAATCCTGACAACTTAGTTATTCCATTCCAATTCTTCATTCCAATTATTTCATTATTTATACAAATCACTAATGAATTACTTTTACTTCAACCAACTATAATCTAGATCTATTTATCCAATCAATATCAATCCTGAACAATTCTATTCATTATTTATACAAATCACTAATGAAATTACTTATACTTCAACCAACTATAATCTAGATCTATTTATCCAATCCAATATCAATCACTGAACAATTCTATTCCAATTATTTATACAAATCACTAATGAAATTACTTTATACTTCAACCAACTATAATCTAGATCTATTTATCCAATCCAATATCAATCACTGAACAATTCTATTCCAATTATTTATACAAATCATAATGAAATTACTTTATACTTCAACCAACTATAATCTAGATCTATTTATCCAATCCAATATCAATCACTGAACAATTCTATTCAATTATTTATACAATCACTAATGAAATTTACTTTTACTTCAACCAACTTATATCCTGATCTATTTATCCAATCCAATGTAATCACCGAACAATTCTAATCTAGACTCGATTCGCATCACCCTAATACACAGATTAATTTCTCAACAAACACCACCTCACATTCTTAGCAGGTTGCATCTCTGAAGTGCGTCATAAAAGTACACCTCCCTCATTATGTTTATAAACCCGCAGTGTAATTTTGTTTATAAGTACTACGTTGAGCCTGTTGTTTCTCCACTTGATAGAAGTTTGTAGTCGGCGTAGTATGTGGACAGGTAAGATGCTTACTGTGACCTTTCAGGACGTCTAGCCTCAAACACATAAAATTCATTGCGTTCCGTAAGGTAAATGTTGAAACAAGGCAGTCGTTGATAAAGCAGTCGTTGAAAACGGTTACACAAGCCATCTATAATAATTACAAATTACAGTTCACTAGTCATGTTGTAATCAATTAAGACAATGAGTTCTAATTTCAAGTAAATTAAAAGCCGTTTCATTTCCATAAATAAACTTCCAAATTGAATGAATAAAAACAACACGATTGTCAATTCGATTCCATTCTGTGCCCCTCGAGCCAAGCTTCACAGATCTTTACTATCTATGCTGGTGGCCTGGGCATCGGTGGGAGAAGGATCGACACTCATGTCTGAAGCACATGTACACACCACAACCACTATCTGCATACTGACAAACCTCCCACACACACTCCTGTTTTTTAATCTTACAATAGACTAGCTGCTCGCTCAAGCACGGCGCTGCATCCCAAGGACTCCCCTACAAAAGTACAATTGTAAAGAAAAAGAACAGATAAATGGTCAGTTGTAACAAAACAATTATTATTATGCAACCATGACCCTTGAAAGAAAATACACAAAAAGACTTTTAAATCACTCAATCTGGGTCGAGATGTGACAAAGATCCACTGGTCAAGTGGGAGAATGTAATGTAGATAAGGGGTAGGACAGATCACTGATATAGAAGATCAATGAGTCCGTGGGTTGACCATGGATATGAGAAGATCCATTGGTCAAGGGGGGAGGATGTAATGTAGAAAAGGTAGAGGATAAATCATGAAATAGATGATCAATGGATGAGTGGGTTGACTATGGATATAGAAGATCCATTAGTCAGCTATAGAAGGATGCCAATGTAAGGGATAGGGCATGAAATGGTGATTTATTACAAGTACCAATGTAACACAATCAGTTAACCAAATATGATAGAAAATTTAGCGAGTAGAACTAAATCAGCAATACAAATTTTCAGGCAAAAAACAAGTGTACAAGCTTGTGTTACAGTTTGCCAGTCCAATAAAAACATCTTGCTTTAAGAAAGTACGGATGCGTGTACATACATTTTTAGTTATCACTGCCTACACCTACATATTAGCACTGTACTGTCATCCACTTTTTTTAAAGGGTGTTTCTTTCATTGTGGTGTTAATATCACACGTACAGTTGCTCCCAAAAGTCACCTTGATCGACCCCAACGGATCTCCACTGAATGCCTCGTACCAAAACTTCGACAGATACTGAATTGGGACTCACTGCATATCGCATACAAGGACTGGCCTTGGTAAGATAAACCAATTTGTTGGATCTTTTAATAGAACGATAAGTCGCACAGACCTCAATCACGACGCAGCCATCTTGTCTTCTTCAATACAAATCTATACGTCCAAACCGAGGCTGTGTATTGTGTATTGAGAAGTTTGTGCTACAATCTTACTCTTAACCAATCACTTCTCGAGCTTTGTTCTCTGGCAGGAGGGTCTGTGGACTGTCGTTATCAACTCAGACCCCACTCTTCAATTGACGTCCATGTGTCAGTTACGTCATCCCAAGAAGTGCTGACGTGCCACCAATTGTAGTGACGTCTTCAATAAATCAGCTCGACAATAACTTACAAAAACCGGCGAGTTGTTGACGATCTACGCTGAAGTGCGACATGGCTATAACCAGGTGGTGAACGCCATCGTGGCGGGCTGGTATCGATACCGAATATATTGGATCCGGTCGAGTGCAGCTATTCGATAATGGGGCAGGTGAGTTCAAAAAGCTCAATCATTTATAATGGACTAGAATTCCATGCACAAACTAGATGACCCAGGCCTACATGTATTAAATGAATTCATGTTCAGGTTCTTAAGCAAACAGAAACCATGTCATTGTACCTTTTATTCTTGTTTGGTATTTTGGAACAATGTGTTTGAAAGGTCCCTCAAAACACTTAAAAGCACACATTACAGAGTTTCACATTCAACCCTCGCTGGACTTTGCCCACTAGACATCGCCCGGTGAGTTGTTGATCAATCCTGGTGTCACCAAACCGGGTGTTGAAAACTACACTAGTGCTGTCCATAGTGGCAGTTTGTACAGAGTTAACACCATTGAAGAATACAGTCGACACCACTGGCGTTATTTTAACACTCCGTGTTTTGCTGGGTTTCTCGACTGTACCGTACCGAATGAAATCGGATGAAAGCGCGAAACTGACGTCGACAATAAAAACATATGTTTTAGTACAAGTAGCCAACACAAAATTAAATCTAACATGTAATTTACAAATGTTATCAAATTGTTAACGTGTAGTTGTTGTTTAGCAAAGAATGTTCAATAATGACACAATATTAACAACCAACAGGTGCAGATATAACCAAGAATGACGGCATTTATTCAGGCTATCACATGAACTACAGGTGGATGGTTTCTACGGAGTCGCGATTAGAGTTGAGAATGTTGCGATGAATATCGAATACCGCCGGCATCGTCTTCCCGTGTATTCGGTCGATTCTCGCCAATGGTAGGCTAACAGATAAGAGTCCATATTAAACAAAATCAAAGTCAAATCGGTATTTGATTGAGGCTGATAAATACTAGTAGTTGGTTTCGAGAAATGGATTAATAAGTATCAGGTCACGAGTCTGACCTTTTCAGGACACGAGTCTGACCCTTTTCAGGTCACGAGGTTTGACTCTTTTCAGGATCACGATTCTGACCCTACTCAGGTCACGAGTCTGACCCATTCAGGTCACGAGTCTGACCCTTTTCAGGTCACGAGGTCTGACCCTTTTCAGTCCTAGTCTGACCCTTTTCAGTCAAAGTCTGATCATATTCGGTCACAATGACCTGAATATGACCTATGAGCAGAGTGGATCATTAACTTGCACCTTTATGTTGACCTTTGCAACGGTGTTATTTTTAAAGTTCATATTATTATCTTCAACAATATCTCATTTATTGATGAAATTTATCAACAATATTTAGTAATTTCGGTTAGTTAGGCCAAATGTCTGAATAATAATTCGCCTTATGACAGAATTACTTTGTAATATCAGCTTTTTGATAAATATCTAAGGCCCGGCATATTCGTGTTAGCATATTGCATTTAGAAAACTACAATTTCGCGTTTTCAGAATACGAAGGAACGTCCGTGCCGTTGGCGATCCAGCACCGATCTTCAAACGCCTGGTGTCAGCTGGATCCACTAGAATGGTCAATGTGCCAGCCGTCGACACTGATGTTCTTCCCCTGGAAAAATAACAGATTTAAGGGTTGTCGATGCGTCGCACGATAACAAGACGTCACACTGGAATGACTGCGACTGGAGATGACTTTGACAAAGGACAAGGTACTTGAAAGCATATTCAAATAATTATTGTCTTTTGTCTGTCTTTGTCTTCGTATGAAGTGGGGTGTCGTGCCGAGCGTCTAGCTTACCGGATTAAAGTTCTGGTGTTAAACATAATGTGGGTTCGAATCACGGCCATGACACTTGTGTCCTTGAGCAAGACACTTAATCATAATTGCTTCTCTCCACCCAGGGGTTAAATGGGTACCTGTGAAGGCAGAGTTGGTTTGCTCTATATGCACTAGAAATGGCAGCAATTGAGTTGTATACTCCCAGGAGCTGAGATGGTTTCAGGAATGATTTATGAGCCTTATGAGCCTTATGAGCAGGGATAATAATATAATGCGCCTTGAGCACCACTTAGTTGGTGGATACGTCGCTATATAAATCCACATTATTATTATTATTATTATTATTATTATGACAGCCCTGAGCTCTTTTGGGTTCGTTAAAAGAAAGGCATGAGTATGCTTACTTTCTTTATGTAGCCATACATTTAGCAACCAGCTTTTGAAAGTTTAAGCTGCCCATTTTGTTAATAATAATAATAATTTATTCTTATGAAATTTCAAATTAACCTTTTAGAAATTATTGATGTATTTATTCTACTAATAATGATAGCGCCTCAGACATATGTTTTGGTATGTTTAGTTTATGTAAATCTTTGATTACCTTTGTAATTGAATTACCCAAAAGCTTTCGAAGTTGATATATATTCTGAAGGGCATTCGTCAGAAGAGCTCTCATTGTTAGAGAAAGAGATGGGAAAATAAATATTCATAATAGAAACTGTTGAATGGAAATTGCCTTCTCCTAAAAGCCCCGTTCCTCCAATTTTCCGATGGCCTTTGCATCTTAATCCCCTCAACCCTAATGAGAATGGTTTATATACTGTAACTTTTCAAGGTGGATGTGTCTTTCAGACCTGGAGTACAATATTCATCTCCCGTTAACTTCGTCTTTTCCCATCCTTACTTGCTTTCTTTAGCTGCATCCTACGAACTGACTCGTGGACCTGACGTGGATGCGTTTCTCACCAACACCAGCACCGTCCCTGTTCTCCAATCAGACGTAAAACAAGGAGACCTTGAATGATCCAAAGGTCTCGGCACAACAGAGACATTCATCCTCGTCATACCAGTCGATTACGAAGTGTCGTCATTCCTTTCTCCGTAGTTGCCCGAGACAAAGTCGGTTTGACATCCCGTCCGTCTAACGTCGTGCTTGCTACAGTGCGTGAATACATACCAGATGACTCCACCACTGTTTCATCGACAACAGACATAACGGAACGACCGGGGTTAGAATATCGATACCCGTCGATACCGACAAACCGAGTGTCGGCCAAAGCGTTATTATCGCCATCAGTGTGGGTCTTATGGTTATAATAACAATCATCATCGCGTTGTTGAAATGTTTATTTTCTTCTCAGGTTGGTCCTGATCCATCAGTATAACAAACATCGACAGTGAGCACTCGAGTATTTCAGGATAAAGAACAGTGAAAAAAACTCGATGAAGATGACCGATTTGGAAATCCAGGGCAACTGATGTAGACGTTTAGAAGAAATGTTTTGCAAAATATTTAGTCGTCATCATTAAGTTTCATTAAGGTATTATATGAAGCATGTGGGGTGTTTGTGTTGTACATGCTCGTATTATCCGTGGCCTACTTATCCTGTATCGATACTCAGCTTCAGTTATTCTGTGAGTGTAGTCGAGGAAAATATAGTGGCAAAATCACTTTTCTCCAGAAGCAAATCTTACTGAACAAGAGTTAAACTTGTATACTGTGTTGATTTCTTAATCTAAATTTATTAGAGCCTCAGTAGCCTTAAACATGTAAAGTCTTTGAATAGCATAAAATTACTCTAGAATTACACTTACCTGATGTTGTCAGCGAGCATTTAACTTATTCCTTGTTAGGTAAAACTTGAGCTTTGCATGGTGAGGAGGATAAGTAAGACTAATTGCAGTGACACCATGTGAAATGCTCAATTGGTAGTATAGTTCTGAAAAGAACTGGAGGTACAACTCGACGTTTCGATCAGTATGCTCTGATCGTCCTCAGAGAATGCCGGACTCTGCTGGAAAAGGCTGCTGCTTAAGTAGCTGCTAGAGGATTACGCAATGACAGGATGCTGGAGGATTAGTTCGTTGAGGCATGCATGCGAACTGTGGATCCTAGGAGTTGGGGGAAGGAGTGTGCTCACTGAACCGAATCAGTTATAAACTAGACTTAAGTGTTTGTCATATGACAAACACATAGGTATTCGGATTTTGTCAGGGTAGTGATGATGACGTCAGAATGTTTTTGAAAGAAACTTTGCATTATTAGTTTTTTTCATATTAACATTTATTTAAATTTTCTTTTGCTAACTTTCAGTTGTTTTGTTTTACTCTCACAAAATAGTAATTTTTAAAAGGAATCACAGCCCTATAATATTTTCTCTGGCAACATTGTCACATGTTAATTTTGAGATGTTTGGTAGAGATGGGTACAATCTTTATATTCACATGTCATATCTGTCTTTGTTTACCTCAATCTAGTCTGCAGTTTTATGCGAACATAAGTTTCAGGTACTGAACAGTGCATAAAACCCTTTATTTTCAAATAATACGTCATAAATTAACCTGGCTATGCAAGTTTAATCACATTAAGTGCTACGTTTTTGATACCACAAATGTTGTTTCACCAGCCCACACAAACAAGTTCATGGGTATAACTATAAACTAAGCAGCACTGATATTGGGCCTAGGTGAGTACACAGAAAAATATTTTCAAGAATATTTTGAATCATAACAATGATGTACTGAAGAACAGTAATGAAGAATTCTCTATGGTAAGAACCGATTTAATGTACTTTTACTAAGCGATATGGATTTACGACTTGTGTTTCTTTTCCTCTGGTAATCTACGAGGCAAGCATATACATATGTATTGGATGGTATTGTACAAGTTGTGATCTTATAAATTGTTATACTGTACTAAAATGAACGAACGGATTGCTATCTTCACATTAATTGTGGAATGTTTCATACTTTCATTAAACTTATTACAATGTCATCTAGAGCAGTTGTGTTTCACTAAGGGTTAAGTATTTGTTTGGATACATATTGTTGAAGTACTCTACATTTACATTTCATTGAAGTAACTCTTGAATATTATTAATATAGAGGTATAATTATATACATCAGGCATTCCTGTATTGGTCGCAAAGTTGTATGATCTAGTTTTGGGACCACTCGGGTGGTGGTTTTAAAGTGGGGAACTTTGGGGAAATGAAAAGGCCCCATTGTTTATTCATGTGCACAGTGACTTTTTGTGTATTTGTAATTTTAAAGAGTTACAGAGTTTGTGTGGCCCTTTGTGCTTCCCCAAGGGAAAGGGACGGTTTGCATATATTTACCGTATTTAAAAAGTAGTTCTAAGTTTTTTTTTAAAACCACTGATTCATAAATGGTATCTGTGTTTCAAAATTATTAAAACCCAAAAAAGTTTTAAATTTTTAAATGTAATGGCTAATTTTTTAAAATTAATTGTCTGGATAGATGGTTTATGGTGAACTATTCATTGGCGTGGAATTGTAGAGGGCCCTTTTGGGACACGGGCAGTTGCTGATTTTTTCCGGGTTTTTTCCGGGGGTTCATTGACACGAACGCAAACTCGTATTTTCCTTCGATTTCTTTTTTGTTTAACCTGTGAACATGGCTTTGCTGTTTTTTAATTTTCCCCTCATGGGGAGAACATCATCCAAGGAACCCCAGTGAGTATTTTTGGGTTGTTATATTCACTTTTTGTTTGGGGAAATTTTAAAGGCGCTTGTCGTTGTTCATTTTACATACAAAGTTATGTATTGACATCATACATGTTCACACAGGGCCCGGGTGTATAATGTTTCACATGTGTAAAATTATTATGTGCTCATGTACCCAAATTGTTGTTGTTTGGTATTTATTTGGGTTTACTATTATGTATCATTCCAGGCAATGGTTTTTTTTTCATTTGGGTTTCGTTTCACATTGGGAGTTTTCACATTTTTTTGAGTCTCTGTTGAATTGGGTCAACAATGAAAAACTTAGTGCTGATTATTCTCCGTGGATTCTGTTAATTACCCGGATTATCAAAAAAAAACCGGAATTTTTGGGTTTATAATTGTCTTCAAGTCCTGCATTTTTGTTACTGTACTGCCCAAATTAATTTGGGGACTGACCCTCCGATATACCGTAATGGTACCCCTACATAAATAAAGATGACTCTTGGTATATAAACATGCAGTCCATCAATTAAATTTATTTTGACAAGACTTAAAAACCAAGAAAAAAAATACCGTTGGCTTTATCTAAATCTAAAATTTTAAAAGGTTTTTTCCATAAACAAAATGAAAAGGGCAAGCAATTATCAGATTTGATCAAGGGGGAAATTATTTTTTAATTTGTTTGAATTGTAAATTTCTTAATTACAATTTGGGCCTTATTTTTTGGGAATTTTTTACTTTTTGACAACTCTTCGCGAGGGCAGGGGAAGGGGGAAAGCATGGGGAAGTTTGCAACTTTACGTGGGTAGTTTTAATGAAAGGCTAATTAGCGGGATATCCAAAAAGTTTTTAAAACTGCAGACATTAGCTTTTTTGACATGTTGCATTTTTTTTCTTCACCCAACTACTATACGGTTTTTTTTTTTGGGGTAGCCCTTTTGGGGTACCTGATACATGAACATGGATGAAATGCACAATTAACCCAAACCCTATTATTTTCCATGAGGGAAAAAAATTTTTTAAAACCCTAAAATGGAAAATAAAGGGGGAAGACTTTTCCCCACAGGGTAACTTTTCCTTGGAAAATTTGGAAAAACAAAAAAAGGGGAAATGTTTATATGCTCCTCCATGCTTCAGTGTCTTCAGTAACCCCACCCCCCCAATCAATTTAACCCCATTTCCGCCCTTTTGAATTTGAAAGCTGTTTAACCTTTAAATTAAACCAACCCTTTGTGATTTTATGCCCATAATAACACTGAATAATTTGATCTGGTTTCCCTCCAACCCTGGAAAACCCTTTTTTCATATGAGTGTTTTAAAGTTGATTTATCATCGGGCAGGGTTTTTTAAAAAGCATGTACAATAGGTCAATATCATTATGCATATAATGGGGTTTTTTGTGGTAAACCTTAACCCATCCCCAAAGTTTAATATGTTGGTTTTAGAAGAACTGGGTAGAAAATTTTGAATTTTTACCCAATACTCTGATCATCTTCATCCCCGGGAAGAAAAATCAGAGTATACTGATTGCATAGAAAGTCACCCCCGTTCCCAAACCCAATGCTTTTTAAATACTTTGAAAGATAATTCCCTTTTAGTTACTCCCACTTTCCCAACCATGTAAGCTAAAAATCTCAACTTTTTCAAGGTAGTACAGAATACTAATACAGTAATTTGTTTGGGGTGTGTGTGGGGGGTTGAGGGTCAGTTGCCTTAAAACATTTTCGGTTATACCCAATTTTGGAAATTTTTGAGGTTATTAAAAGAGGACATGTCCTCTATGCTTCCTAGAAACGGGTTTTTGGGTTGGCCCCCATAACAAACCTGAAGTTGACATTGTAGGTAATCTTCAAAAAAACTTTTATTCAGTGGCATGTTTTGGGGAAGTGGGGTGGTAGGTTGCCGTTTCCCGACACCCATTCACATACGTGGGTAATGATGAATGAGCTTTCGTCTCGGCCCAAAACATGAAAAAACATTATGTATATAATTTCCAAAAAAAAGGGATTATTGAACTGATTACTTAGCAGTTGAGAAATAAAACTGACCACAAAAACATAAATAACACAAATAGTCGGCCATGAATAAAACATGTAAAGCTATTTTTGACTAATTATTATGCTACAATACATTTATCTTTCTTTTGGTTAATTAAAAAAGGGCATGGAATCGGAGTGGTTTTAGATTATCTGGGGACAAAAAAAATAAATCCCACATGGTAAGGTAATATTATCACCCCGCTGCATAAATGAAAAGTTTTCGGTCACTGTGTTCATCTTTCGGGACACGATTCCATCCCCCGTTGAAAGTCTGCTCTGATCGTAAATTTTTGTCCCTTTAATCCAAGGGTTAAAACATTACATGCAAAAGGGGAAAAAACCCCAAGCACAACTTCATTTTTTTAAATGAAAAATTTTTTTTCGAAATCTGATTTTGTTTGATAAAAAACAAATTTTTAAATCAACTAAGTTTTCTATATATACCCCCTTACACAAAATTATGGGTTTAAAAAAAAATCTGAATCAATCCAAGATTTACCCCTCCCCAAAGTTTGTAGCTGTAAATACGGAAATGGAATCGGGCCCAAACCCTTACATGGTGTTGATGCAAGTAAAATTAAAGTGATGTTTTCTCCACTATAAAACAAAACATAACAGCTAATGAAATAATGGTGGATATGATGGACAGGATTTTAAAAAATTTTTAAAATTGAAGAGTATTTGCACGAGAAACCATCAGGACCATCATTTCCCGTACGATCCCTGACCCCTTTTGGGACTATCTTCCCCAAAAAATAAGGGGGCATTGATGGGGGAAAATTTAACCAATTCATAAATTATCACGTCTGTATTGTAAAATCATCACAATATCTTTGGGGCCTTTGGGCCATGGGAAACCCATCAAAAATAATGTGATGGTTAACAGAAATTCATCATAAGAGTTCAGCATGTTAAAAAACCCCTCCGAGTATTAAAATTATAAAAACAATATTTTTTTATTCCCTTTTACCTGTCCAACAAAATCCACAAATGCGACATTATTCATGGTCCCCCCCGGGTCACCATCACGTTCAACAATAAAAACCTTGAGTTTTTGTCATTTGAGGTTGGCGGGTCCGTAAAGGTCCCCAAATGCGTCGTTTTATTGGAGAGGGAGCCTTCTTCGCCCAGCCCGCCGGTAAAAACCGGGCTTTGGGATTTTGACGGAGGGCCCTTTCCAAAACCGAAAATTTTTTTGTCATTTTTATTGGCGTTGATATGATAAAGGGGCTGTGACAGTTCCGAATGAATGCGTCATTGCTTTTTCCCAAAAACCAAACTGGGCTGGCAGTATCATAATTAAAAAATACCCGACACGAAAAGCACCACAGTGGTCGAGACCCCTTTTTTACACTTCCACGCAAAAGGGGTTGATATAATAGGGCCCCAACCGGGGGTTTCACGCCGGGGCGCTTCGCGCTGGCGCCCATGGTTGTACGGGGACATTTCCTTGGTTCGGCCCCGGTTTTCCCGGGGAAAGTGCCAAGACTTTCGTCTTTTGTCGATTTTGACAATTTTCACTATTGTTTAAAAAATCATATCACTTTGTCAAGTATCAATGAATTATAAAAAAAAACCGAATTTGGTTCAGTAAAAAAAATTTTTTAAACGTCTAAAAAGGGACTATTACTTTTGTCCTCGTGAGTTTTCTGGAAAATTTTGGTTAAAAAAGTCACATGACTTTGGGTTTTTTTAAAATAACAAAAAAACGACGCTTTTTTTCGGGGAGTACTTGTGGGACAATTATATTCTATTTTTTAAAAGATCTGTCCAACCATGTTTTGAAAAACAAGAAATATTGGGGGGCGTTTTATCGCCCCCCTGCGCGACAAAGGGGGTGTGTCCCTTTTTAACGTTAGTTACTTGTCTGTTCTCACGTTTTAACAAGGCACCTACGTCGCTTTGGCTTGTCGTTTAAGGATTAAAGGCTTTTTTTAAAGGAAATCAAGTTTTCTTTGAGTCTGGGTGTTTTTAAATCCCAAATTTCATAAAGGGTTTTTTTTTCAAAGTCTTCAGCGGTAAAAATGACCCTTTTTATCCCCATTTTCCCCTCGTAAAACCGCACTTTGGGGCCCCCAAATTTTTCGTAGTGCCTCGACTTTGGGGGAACCTATGGAGGTTTCCCCTGTTAGGAAACACCCCGTTACGACACATTTTTGTACTTTGATGTATATTTTCAAGGAAATTTAGGATGAAAATATGTAAACACATTTTGGGAGTTTTGAAAAAACCCAAAATTACCACACACAATCAAAACAGCTGTCTTGCTGGGGAATCTTTCTTTAACTGACTTTAAGGTATCGCGGGATGCCCCAAAATCCCCAAATTTCAAAAAAATGGGGGTGAAGGGGCAAAAAAAGCCCCAAAAACGAACAGAACAAATTTAAAAAAAACTAACAAATATTTTTTTATTACCCAAAAACCACATTTTTATGAGCCAAAGGGTTTTTTATTTCTGGTTTCCTTTTTTTTTGCCAAAAAGTACTTTTTATTTAAAAGCAGTTTTTTTAAACACAGCAAGTTCGTATCTGTGAGAATGATTACATGGTACATGTAGACATGCACATTGACCTCCGTAGAGAAAGTTCACGAAATTTTACTTGAGAATTAATGTTAATTTTAGACGGTGGTTTGAATATGCATAATCAAGCTGGGGAAGCGCCAATCACTTTTGGCCCACGAAACATCTTGTTCACTGGGTTTAAACCCAATTATTTTTGGTCGCACGCGATTGTTTACTTATTTTTCCCAATCATTTTTTGGTTGCAAGCCCAAACAAAATTGCGACCCGCAGAAATCTATGGCGCGCAGCGCAGAAACCGTTTTGCCCATTTCGTGACTTGCCCGACCGGTGAAAAGCAAAGGCACCGTGCGTTACTGTGTCGGGGGCCCCCGCCTAGGAGAAAGAGCACTGTGCGTACATGATTTTTTTCTCAAGTAAACCCATGACATGCTTGATTGATCGTTCATGCATAATCGATCCGTCATCGGTGACCCTTTGAATTACTGTTTTAGAAAGGGCCCCTGCATCAATTTTAGATAGAACCCTCATTAATTAAAGGGAAAAAATTTTAAGGAAAATGAATGGAAGACATTGAAGAAAAATAAAAAGGGCAATACCGGTTTAATTAAAAGAAAACCCTTTTTGTTTCAGTGTAATTTTATTATCATTTTTGGTCGTCCATCAAATATCTTTGTCAGTCCTCATTGTGCCCTTTTGAAAAACTCATCATCATCATCATCATCATCATCATCATCATCATCATCATACCCATCATCATCATAAAACCCCCCCAAAACCCCTCAAGCCCAGATTGTAGACCCCACATCATATATCAATTTCCGCGTTCTGTTTGCGGGTTGTTGAGATACGCCCTTTTGAGTGATAAGAGCGGCGGGGTTGGACCCGACGACCGTAAAATATATCGGTGTTTGAAGATCGTCGCTTTATCATGATTATCGTTGGTGCTGTTGATTGAAAAAAACAGGGCAGATCCCCCCTTTTCAAAGGAACAACATCAGTGTTATGCGGGGAAAATTCCCCGAGTCCCTGCGAGCAGTTATTTAACGTACCTACTCGGCGATTTTGAAAGTGACATGATTTGTGATTGATTCAATTGTTAAAAAAAAAAATAATAATAAAAAATATTATTATATTAAAAACCCAATTTCAGAAAGGGTCAGAATGCAGACCGGGTTTGGGGAGAATTAAAACCTTTTGGGGAACCCGACAGGGTGTACCCCAAGACCTCAAATAAAAAAAAGACTTTCCGGCCCCGCCGTTGCGGCGGCCGAACCGAACGTCCCTTTTTCCGGAAGCCCCCATGATTAAATTTCCAGTGGTCCGGCCAAGGGCTGCGCCATCTGGACCATTTGGAAATTTTTTAGCGGTTAAAATGTTATTTTAAAAAAGGTTTTTTAAAGATTTGCAAACAATAAAAGAAAAGCAGGCGTGATTAGACCAACACACATATGATTTAAATTTACCGACAAAAACCCCAAAAAATGAAGGGGACCAATTATGTCAATAAAACCCAATAAGGGGGGGGGGAGCAAACCCACGGTATTATGCCCCCTTTTCGCGGATAGTGTTTTTTAAAAACTACCCCCCCAACGGCGGCTTTTAAATTCGCAAAGAGGCGAAATTTTTTAAACTTTAATTAAAAAATTTATTTTCAAATAAAATTACTACATATTAAAACCATTTTGTAAATAAAAGATATTTTTTTAAATCAAATTTAAAAATTTTTTTTATATTCACAAAAACATAAAATATATCATTGAAATGTTTGCTTCAAACTGAGAAAAAATTTTAAAAATTGAAAGAATTTTAAAAATTTTTTCTTAAATCCCGCCATCAAAATGACAAAATAATAAAACCGTGTTTTTGCAGTAAAATTATTTTTTTTTCCAGTTACATAAAAACCCAAAATTTTGTTTTTTCTGTCTAAAAAAGGATCGCATGATTTTGTTTGTTAAAAAGGGACCATTTACCTATTCTTTTATTTTAAAGGGATATTCCACGATCAACAGGACATGAATCAGAGTGCTAGTTTTAGATTAACCAGTGACGGGAAAAAACCCACAAATAAGGTCATTACTGTTGTTCCCGAAATGACCCATACTGTTCATTCATAAAATAACAATAAATATTTTTATTTAAAAACCAATTGTTGCAAAAATTTTTCAGAATGCAGACCGGGGTTTTCGATTCCATGGACATCGATTCCATGCCCTGTTAAAAAGTCTGCTCTGATGGGCATTATTGCCCCTTTGATCTTATTTGTACTGTTTGGGGAGTTTTTGGGAAGCAAGAAAGCGGGTACCTGGGTTTTTATTCCCTTAATCAATTGTTCCCCCCCCACCATGAGTGGCCCTTTTTGTTACATTTTAAGGGCATTTTTTGTTTATGTCCCGATATAACTTTTTGGAAAAAACCTGTATGCATCCCATTTCAAAATCACGAGATATCAGAATCACCGGGAAACCAAACTGTGGAGGGTTTCAGCTTTTAAACCTTTTCACACTTTTCCGAAACATTGAAAAGCTGGGATAAGATTAAATTTTCTTTTATCAAATTATGAAATTATAAAGTTTTAAATTGTTCGATTCATTTTTTGAATTTTCCATCTCATATTTTTGGTCATTGCAAATTTTTGGGCAATATTAGCAGAAGGGTATAATGCCTTTAATAATTTCGGTGCAAACTGGTTCTATTTTAAAAAAAAGGGTAAACAAAAAGGACAATATCGTCATAATCGAGCGGGATTTGACGGCATGGAATTGGTTGAAAATAAAAACCCCCAAGCGCGCGCTGGCTCTAGATAAACAGGGGTCCCGACGCACAACAATGCAGCAGACATGGTAATAATATTTTTTGGGTTTTTATGGGGGCCCCAAAAGGGAAACCCTAGGGGGAGTAAAATTTGTTTAGTCCCCGGGGTTCATCAAAAACCCAGGCAGGGGTTAACCGATTTTTTCCCAGTGGGGGGGGAAAATTGCTTTTCAGTGAGGGCCCGGGGGAAAGGGTTTTTTCCTTTTTTTTTTTGGGGGTCACTATTGGGTTTTTTTCCGGGGTGGGCACCTGGGGAACGGGAATTTGGGGGGGACGTCCCCCGGGCCCCCATGGTTACTTTGGGAAACTAGGAAAATGATTCAATGCCCTTTTCGAAAATCGGGTTGGAACGTGACAAATATCGTGCCCCTTTTTATTAGTGAAGGTAAAAAATTTTGGGAATATGGAAACGAAAGTTCATTTTAAACCCCTTTATTTTTTAAAGAAATTATATAAAGAAAGTTTGGGTTCCATCCACTGGGGTTTTAATTATTTTAAAAAAACGATGAATTTTTTTAAACAGGTTTTTTACAAAAAATAAATTTCATGAATTTTTATTTTTTTGTAATATCTTTTTAACCCCAATTATGACATTGTAAAAAAAATTTTCTTTGGTTGACTTGAAATTTTTTTTCCAGAATTTCGTACAAACAAATAACATATTTGTCTTTCTTTTCTTTCATTTTGGCAATTAAATTGATTATTTGTAACTTTTCCCGGATTTTGGGTTATTCGTTTATTGGGTTTGTTTGGTTTTTAAAATTTATTGTTCAAATATATAAAATAGTCTATTAATTTAAAATCTATTATTTGTCAGCTGGGGGATTCACCTTATAACCCCTTCAGCTATAATTGAGATTTATTTTTGAAACGTCATTTTGCGCTTGGGGATGCCCGTGACATACTTAAACAAAACCACCTATAGACACTTTTTTGTTATCTGGGGGGGGGGAAAAGCCACCATCCCAGAGTCTGCAAATCCTTTTCCCCCCAGTCTCTAACCCCACCCTTGGCGACAATTAAGTGGTATAATTATTAGAGGCCTGTAATTGTTTCTTGTAAACGGGGTTTCCAGTTTTTGCCTATTATTGTCTCATCCTTATTTAAAACAGCGTTGAAATAACAATAGCTATGGATGATGCGAGCCCAGGGCCAAACGGCCGCAGAACGTTGGTGGCGCTGTAGCTGATTTTTTGGCATCGTTAGACTGGCCCCGTCTTTATTCTATCAAGAATATGTCTTTATTCTATTTTTTTCCCCTGTCCCGTCTTTATTCTATCAAGAATATGTCTTTATTCTATCAAAAATATTTTCTTTATTCTATCAAAATTCCCCGGGTGTATCATTAAAGGAAATTTAATTTTTATGTTGCCCGAAGATTACGCCGCTTGATGTTTTTAGCAAATTATTCAATGTCGTTGAATCTCCCCCAAAACCCAGAGGCCGGTATCTGGCGTTTTCCAGTCGATTTATAATAGGCTTTTTTTAAAAAGAATATAGCGCCATCAAACAACTGCTTTTAAGGAAGACTTTGGGAAAACCCATGTGTTTCCCAAAAGGATGTTGCGTCTCCCGATCTTTTTTCATAATGACTGGAAGACGGTCCCCCGATTGGTGACTAAAGCCCCCCAGAGCCGACAACGAGAGGTCCCCGATTCGGGCCCAAAAAATGACGGTACCCAGCACATATATAAATTGAATAAAATTTAATGCACCAGTGTACATGGATCAGCAGTCATTTTAAAACCAGAGTTTAGTTTCACCAACCCCCTATACACAGCTCTAAGGCAGAAAACCACGGGGCCTTTTTAGTACCCCATTACAAAAAAATGCAAATTTTTAATGGTGTATACGAGCAGAAAACATGGGGACCCAAAGTGGCTTGAATGTAACTGATAACCATGGTATATCGGAAAATCATTTGGGCCCCTTCATACAAAACTAGATCCCATATTAAGTGGGGCTATACAAAAAAAATATTAGTAAAAAAGGGTATAATATTTTTTTGGGCCCAAATTTTTAATTGACCATTAAAAAATATGGCAAATTAAAAATTTGCCAAAATCTGACAGAACCAACCGTCCCGTCGGTTTCGTATTCCGACCAGTGGTTATTACCGATTTCCAGATGATTTCAGGGCATTCAATATCATTGATGAGTGTTTTGGCAGGCAGAGCCCAAAATTTTCCCAAGAGGATCAGCCCCTCCCCGCCACGCCCAACGCAGGCATTGGGATAACCGGGGTCTTCATGCCGTCAACACACCCGGTAAAAGACCTGTTGCCGGACGACTTTCTGGTGAGTTGTCGGGAGGACAGACCCCGGAACCCGAAATCGGGGCCCACGTCCCCCGTCGGGTTGGCAGCACGAGAAAGGCACCACACCGGGAGATTGGGGGCGGGGGTCGCAACTGAAGTAGCGGATTACGAGCAGGAGAAGGAAAAAATTGTAACCTCAACAATTACGAAAAAAAGGAAAAAAAGTTTTGGTTTAAAACCAAACCAATAAGTTTTTAGTTTAGACCCAAATTGCATAGAGCACCCTTTAAAAACTTTGTGTTCATTTTTTTGGCCCAAAATTTTTTGTTTGGTTTTAGCCAAAGGGGTTTGGGTTTTTTGAGTTCAACAAGAAACCGTTATTTCAGTTTGTATGTGTTTTATTTGTTGGCTGCGTATTGACACTTTTGGGAAAGAAAGACTTTTCTGGAGTGCCTAGACTAAACGGGACGGGAAAAACTGGGTAAAAAGGGTAAATATGCAGGGAAATTATGAGGCTTTTTACCCCTTCAGTTGGTCCTATTATTTTTAGGAAACCCCCGGGCAGATGTGCCGGGTTTCCCCCCCACTGTGCTCCCTCGTGCCCCCTTCCCCCCCCACTGAACAAATACCGCCTAAACGCACAAAAAAGCCTGTCAATCAAAGGGCACTGTTTTAATTTTAGGATGAACCCTTTTCCATAGTAATTCCTATGTAGGTCAAGAGTTTGGTCATGTGCAGATACACTGTAAAAAAGCTGTTCATATACAGTAAGTTGTTGTATCAACTGGCATTAGGGAACTTTTTATTATACAGGATTCTTTGTTAAAAACAGCAGAATTTTCCCGTATCAACAGCAGACCTGCTGTAACCTTGATATGGGAAAAACCCAATTAAAATTTAAAACGCATCAACTTAAATTTCTCAATAAATATGTATAACTTATATGAGTATATTTTGGGCCCAAATTTTAATAGCACCTTTTATTTTTTTCAGTATGATGTAAAATTTCCCTCAAAAAATTTTTAAACCCCATGTTCTTATTTCTCACCCCAAAATCTGCTGTTAAAAATATGTGAAATATTGGGATGATGCGTTTTAAATTCCGTGAGTATATTTAGAAAGGGCACTTTTTTTGTATATTCACAGCTTTTGGGGATCCGGGGGGGAAAGGGGCTGTAGCCCCCCAAAAAAAAATTTTAAAAAATAAAAAAAAAAAAGAGAGGGGGGAGGGAGGAGAACCCCCCTCATTTCCCTCACTGTGCTTTTTTTTTTCCCCCTTTGATTATTTCATTGAAATTTTTGTAGTACTTAAAAATAATTTTTTTTGACTCAGCCCCAAAAATGTTCTGGATCCGCCCATGCACAGGAAAATCTGAAAACGGAAATTTCTGCTGAAAATTTTTTGATTTTTTTCAACAAAAAAACCACGGAACTCACAAATTTGTTTTCATGTAGGGGACGAGTTGTTAGTTTTCAAGGATGGCAGGGAATGGGGCCATAACTGAACGGTCTGTTACATAGTCGTGATTGAGACACTTTGAAAGAAAAATTTAAATTTTTGCAACAAAACTAAAAATGCCCAAAAATACAACATGAACAATTTAAAAAAATATTGTAAATAATATAATACAATGAGCATTTAGGTTTGCTTACATGTTCTTCCCCCCAGTGGGAAGGGGACCATTTCCCGATCCAAAACATTGAAGACTTTTTGCATGCTGTCCATAATGAATTGGTGCCCGGGATGTCTGGAAAAAATAAAAAAACCCAAATGAATTTGTTACCCTATTATTAGCAAATTATCAGTTACCCCCATAGTCTTTGTTTGTCATTTTAAAATGATTACCTTTTCCCTGCCACCACTTTTTTTATTTCTGCTCTCCGCTCTTCTAACAAAGGGTAATCTTTTTTAACCCTCCATTTTGATTTTCCTCTTGTAATATATTTGATCTGTCCATTATTTTGTTTTTTTCCCTTTTGTCTTTTACCCATTATTTTGGCTTTCATTTCTCCTTTCCCCATTGACCCCACCCTTAACCAACATGACCCCATATCCAGTAATATTGATCGAAATGTCGAGTTATCTCACCCCCCGTTCTTCTCGGGAAAAAAACCTTGGGAGAGATTGGTTAATATGCTACTGAAAAACCTATTGTATTTTGGACCATGCAAAGCTTCAAACCTTACTTTAAACCTACCGTAATAATTTTTTTATCGAATTGCCCCACCCAAAGTTTCGAGAATCGCAAATACCGGTCCTGGTAGAAAAAAGGAAAGGTTAATCCCAAAGGGAAAATTCCGGTTTAGAAAGATGGAGAGAATGAAGGGTTTTAAAAGGAAAAATTTTTTCCCCAGATAAAGGGTACTCTCCCAAAAGAAATTTTTTTGAAAAAGTTTTTTCGTCGTTAAACCATTGACCGGTCCTTCCTTTAATTAAACCCGTACAGGGTTTCGAAAACAGTTTTGAAAAAGGTTCCCAAAATTTTTATTTGGTAGGCCCTTAAAAAAGGGGTTTAAAAAATTTCCAAATTTTGGTGTAAAAATTGCAAAATTTTGGGTGGTGGGGAATAAAAATTGTTTAAATTTTGACCCGGCCTTTTTTATAGCTTAATAAAAAGGGTTTTTTTTTAAAAATTGCATGGCTACTTCCCGGTTTATTGAAATGCTTTTTTACATGCAAGTTTAAACCCCCGGCAAAATTTTTTTCCCCAATTTTAAAATCAAAATTTTTTCAAAAGTTTTAAAAATTTTAACCACCATCATCTCAATAATTGATGAGGACTTTATTTTTTGGGGGCCCCTTTAGTTTGTGACGTCAATAATTTTAAGGTTTGCGATAGAGACCACTAATTCCTATTGCTCTCGACGCTGGCTAATGCCTTGGGCACTACTCCCAAATTTCCAAAAACCCCAAAATGAAAATCCAACAGCCAGAAGAAAAATTGAGAAAAATATCGGGACTTGATGCAATGGCTGACCTCACCCCCGGGGGGGGCGTCGAAAAGCCGGGAAAGACTGCTTTTTGGCCTCTGTTGTTGACCCTTGTTTTGGGGTTTTTGACCTCCCTTTTTTGGGTTGTTGGGCGGGTGTTGCTGTTGTTGTTTTTTGGGTGTTGTTGTTTTGGCTGTTTGCGTTAAGGTTTTTGTTTTGCTGCTGGCGCTGCTGCTGGGGTTGTTGTTTTTTCCCTGTTTTGCATATTGTTTCTGCTGCTGCTGCCTTTTTGTCTCTGTTGGGGCAAATTGCTGTTCTGCATACCGCGTTGCTGTCTCTGTTTCAATTGGGGCGGACCTTTTTGAGAAAAAGGGACATTTAATTATGAGCAGATTTTTAAATTTGGGTTAATTTTAATGCTTATTTGCAAAGAAAACCCATGTTTTTCCCCGCTATTTTACCGGTAGTTTTTTGGGAAATTTTTTTTTTATTTTTAAAAAGATGGTGAGTCCCATCATAAATACATTTGATCACTTAATTAAGAAACCAATTTGTTTTCCTTTTCTAAGGAAATCGGAATTTTTCCAATAACAAAACTGCCGAAAATTGTTTGGGAAAAAAAACATGAAAATCACATGGTACATCTTTTTAATTCAAGAAAAAAAACTTTGGGAACCAACTTGTTTCAAAACCATGGTAAAAATATAGAAAATGTTTACAACACTGTTTTACACAAAACTTCGCACCCCAGTGTAAAAAGCCCCCAGCTTTTATTACCCCCCCCGGATCCCAATTTTTAAAACATGCCCATTTTATGGGCCAAGAATGCTGCAAACAAGACCCCAAAACCCGTTTTAAAGGCACCAGACTAATTTGGACATGACCTCATTTTATGTCCATAGTCATTTTAATTTTATAGACCATGTGACTTTTTCCTTTGCGGGCCTGTAGAGGCCCGCCAGGGTGATTTCCCCAGGAAAAAGGGGTTTTAAAAAGTGGAATTTGTACATTTATTTCTTTTTTCCCAAAATAAACAATTTTTTTTTAATTTTTTGAAGAAAAGATTTGTTTTAATTAGCCTTTATTAAAAAAAAATCAAAGCAAGAATTTTTTTCTTTACGTCGATAAATAGATTTAATGGTTTTTTGTCATAGACCAGTGCATTTTTTTGTTAGCGCAGTTTGACCTTTTGGGGCCTTTTTTAAACGTGCGATGTCATAGGTCACACGTCTGAACCCCCTGATTGCAGGGTAAAAATTTCCCAAAGGGTTAAATCAAATGATTTCCCCCGGGGAAAGCACCACCAGAAGTTTTAAAAAGATATAAAACAATATTATATAAAAAAGGGAAAAGGTCAAGGGGGATGTTCAACATTTGGGACGTTGGCGGCAAAAATGATACCATGGGTATACTTTTTGTTTGATGTCGTTTTGGGTTGCAAAAACCTGTGTTTTCCCCCGGGGCCCAAATTTTGAAAGAACCTTTTCGGCAACTCGTGTTTTCCCAAATGTCGCTAAGGAGAACGGGGTTTAGGGAGAACCATTTCCTTTTTACCCCTTTATTAGTCTCCCAAAACCTCAAACCTATTTTTTTTTAATCAAAAAATAGGCCTATTAAAAAAACCAATCTGGGGAAAAATTTTTGGCTCAACGCAGAGTCTGACCCATGAGGAAAGTGTGAAAAAACAGAAATTTTTTTTGACAGCAGTTACCGTCTGGGAACTTATTGTACCGTCTGGTAACTGAGTGTTTTCCTCCAATGAGAGCACTTCTCACAGAATATTTTTTTTTCAAGATTTAAACACCTTTTCCCCCCTCAAATCTTAAAAAGTGTGATTATCAATGTTGTACATTCCCCTTAAGATAAAAATTTTGATTTTGTTTTCACCAACCAGAGGCCTATTGTGCCGTTGGGTTTTTGGTTGTTTGACTGTTTCCGCCGGGGGGGGTTTCCGGTAGTACCCCGTTTTTGCATCCCGGGGTACCTCATCTGTTGTTTAACTGTATATAAATGGGGCGTCCTCCGTCCAGGTTGTGTCGTGCGGCCCATGCTGGGAAAAACATTTGTTTTTTATTGTTTATTTAAAAAAAAAAATTTTAAAAGTCCCAACCGGGACGCGTTTTTGTTTTTGTTTTTTTTTTTTTTTTATTTTTTTTTAAATGGGGGGGAAAACCCGAGGTAGAGGGGGCTATTTTATGAAAGTTTTTCCTTTAAAGCCCTTTTCGAAATAAACTCTCAATTATTTGTAACTTTTTTGTAAATTTAATGAGGTAAACCCTTGAAACTTTTTAAGGGGGAGGAGGATAAGTAAGAGTAATTTCGGGGAAAATGTGGGAAAATTTCAATTGGAAATAGTAATTAGTTCTGAAAAGAACCCCCGGAATCGGGGTAAATTTTTTGACAACTGTGTTTGTGTAAAATTTAACAATTTTAAAGGGTTTACTTGACGGGAAAGTTTAGATAATAAATCGTAGATTTGATAATGTGTTAATTACCCAAATGTTGTAGTCACCCCCGTTTTTATATACACAAGGTACTTCTGAAATGAAACCCCAAGCTATATCGAGGGGTTGGAGCATAGTGGTTTTCACGCCCGCATATTATTGACGTGGAACCCAAAACTAATTGTCCAATAATGTTTATTCCGGCAAAAAATTTCCATTGTAAAAAACCAATGGTTCACTGTCGTCACGGAGGTGATCCCCGGGGGGGGCGGAACAAAAATTTCAATTTGGTGGAGGGGACGCTTAAAAGGGAATTTCCACCCAACCCTTTAAATATTTTTGGGCTTGTGGGTGGGTTTTTTTCAAAATTTTTTCCTTTCGAGATTAAAATTTTACCGGTACGATTAATATGCATCATAACGTTTGGGGGAGTACCCATAATCTAAAAAAGGGCATCCCCAATGAATATTTACGTACAGCAATGGTTTTTTAGTTTATCACCAAAACCCGCTTTTTATTGTGGAAACATCTGACCCGGGAACCAAAATAAATTTTGGCCCCGACTGTGGGATAAACCCCCTAAAAAAAAAAGATGATTTTATATTAAAAATGTTTTAAATGGCTTTAGATTCTATAGTTTGGGGCGAAAACATCCGGTATTTTATTGAAACCGAATTTAAGTTTTAATGTAGTAAAAAATCCCGGGTTTAGTTTCCCCGGTTTAAAAAAAACCCTCACTACTCGGTTTTTACCGAAAAACCCCCCGCCTTGGGAATTTTTAAAAGTTGATGAATTTAAAAAATCCCTTGAAATATTTCTGTCTGAGGGGAAATTTTTTAGTAAATTTAAAAAAGATCCCAATTGAATGTTTGTTCTCAGTGGACAACAAAATCTTTTGCATGCGTGCATTTCCCCCATTTTTCAAAAACCCGGGTTTTTAATTAAATTTTTATTAAATTAGAGAAAGTAGGGGAATTTTTAAATTTGCCAAACATTACAAATTAATTTTTGATTTAAAAAAAAACTAATTTTTTTTTTTTTGTTTTTAAAAATAGGGATAATTGCTTTGATTAAAAAAAAAAAAAAAATTGTTTGTTTAATAATAGTATATAATTCTTTTATTAAAAAAAACTAATTTTTTGTTTTTAAAAATTGAAAAACAAACCCGGTAAAGGGTACTGTATATTCTCGAGTTCAAATTGGTCCCGTTTTTCTGATTATTTAAAGTCATTGCAACATATCTAACTTGGGCAAACCCTCCTTTTTTTTTCTAAAACACAGTGACGAACAACGGAAATTTCACACTCATTCAGTTTTTTAAAGGATTTTTAAGTTCACAGTGGAAAATTTTGTTAAGTGGAGTCAAGTAACCCCTCACATGTATCCCCGCCATTTTAACTTTTTTGTCAACAAAAAATTGTCAGTACAAAAGAGCATAAGATTTAATATTGGGTTTTTTGTGGGAAAAAAAAAACAACGGTATTTTTGTTCCCCCTTGTATCCGGAAAGTCATCATTTTTTTGTATTAATTTAAAAATGTAATCAAATTACCGAACTACTAAAACATTGGGAAATAAATGTTAATATTGGTTTTCCAAAAAACCAAATAACCACAGATTTACATGAAACTATTAGGTGTCAAAATGATGATTTATCAAACAAATTGTGTTGGGGATTTAAGAATTTATTAATTACAATTAATACAATTATTTTCTTCATCCAGCGGAAAAATTGCTGGGGCAGGGCCCCCCGCCCCCACAAAATTTTATTTCCCCCAGGTGCCCCCCCCACGAAAAAACCCATTTGTGCCCCCCCAAAAAAAAAAATAAAAAGGGAAAAAACCCCCACCCCCCGGGGCCCCCCCAAAAACAATCCCCTGGGGCCGGAGACAAAAAATTTAAAGTTAAATGAATACCAAAAATTTTCGAAGTTACTATTTTCTCGAAAAAACAACATTTGGGAATTTTGATTACAAAATTACCGAATTGTTATTCGGAAAAAATAAAGATGATTTTAAATTGGGAAGGCCAAAAAACCTCCTGAAAAAAATTTTTCTGTCTGAATGCCCTCATTTTAGAGAAAAAATTAAAAAAAATGCACATTTTATAAAACAATTATTGGGATCAGAGGCAACTTTTTCCCAAGTGTTTTTGTAAAAACAACAACTTGTGATTGCTTTTTTTTTCATGTTATAAAACATAAATTAGACTCCATATTGAGCTGAATCTTTCACAAATTAGTTGATGTTTAGAAAAATTTAAAATACCATACTAACCGGGGTGATGTTTCAACATAACCAATATTGTTTCTTCCCCCTTTAAAGACACATTGAAAAAAAAAACCGAAACCTTTAAAGGTTTTTTAAAATTCTGATTCAAAAATGAATGCATGTTAAAAAACCACCCCAAAAATGTACCGATATATATATACCGGTACACTTAAATATCCCGGGAGGGATGGAATCGGGCGTTAAAAAACTCAGTGACTGGAAAAAAAACCCCAGAAAGGTCAAATTTTGTTGCTGCCGCAAAATGAGCCAGTAATTTTTGTCATTGTGTTCATCATAAACCAGGACACCGATTCCCGGGCCCCGTTGAAAGCCCCCGCCTGATCGTGACGATATTGCCCCTTTAAAAGTACATCTGTTGTGTTTTGCGACCAGTCTTGCGGCGAAATTTGCACCGTGCATGGGGCTGTTGAGGGCACACTGTTGTTAACCCCCGTTGGCGAAAGGGCAGGGTAGTGCGTCGCTTTGGGGATTTGCTTTATGCGTACACGCGAATATCTCCAGGGGCCATTGGGGTAGAAGCACCGCGCTTAGTACCATAACATACACACTAATTTTTTGAACAACGCTCCCCAACGCCAAAGTGGCTATCTCAAGACACTGGGCAATTCACCCAGAGGGTTGATGTGGGACAGAGCGGATATATTTATTTTTTGGGGGTATCCAAAAAGAATCATAATATTATGTAGTCATATGTACCGGGGTAAGCACAAAACAAAATACGGCCCGTTTTGGTTTTTAAAAAAAAAAACACTATAACATGACAACAATACAAAAAATATTGAGTACAAAGTTCGTAGGGGGTTTTTTTGTTGGCGTTTTTGCTGGAAATTTTTAATCAAAATTTCAAAAAAAGGACATTATAATTATATCCAGGGTCTTAATGGGGGGTCTTTTTAGTCAAGTAACTTAGGTAGGGTATTTGGGGAGGGGTAGGGGGGATACAGGGGGAAAAGGGAGGCATGTTTTACGCCACAATTTTTTCATCCTTTGTTTGTCCCCATAATTCTGAGCCGCGGGGGGGGTATAATGGTTTTTAAAGTATACCAGGTAACATGGTTTTCGACTATAAAATGCCAAACAAAAACCCGGGTTTTGGGGCTCCCCCCGTCGCATCGACCCGCGTGTTGGCATTTTCAGTTTTCTTTTTTTAAAAAGGGAAAAGATGTCCAATTGCAGTCAAACTTGTTTGATAGATTGGGAAATTTTGCCGTGCTGTGTTTTTTTAAAGACTTTTTTTACAAGGGGATGAACGTTTTCCTGATTTGTAAGGCTTCAGCCAATATACTTTATGTGGGTAAGGTCTGCCTCACTGTATCACGGACCCCTGGGTTTGGGCCCAAACCCCCCCCCTAAATAAACATACAAAAAAAAACAAAATACAAAAAAAAACAAAAATTAAAAAAACAAAAATACAAACAAATACAAAAAAAAAAACAACGATTTTGAAGCCGACCCGGGCCAGAAACCGGGGACATTTTTTGTTTGGCCAAAAGTTTAAAAAGTTTGATTGCCGAATAGGGCATAGGTCGTCGCGCTGACTGCCGACCGAACCAGGGGTAAAGTAAATTTATTGTTTCCAGTTAAAACATATCTCGTTGCCACACCGAAAACACGGGTCAATACATTACAGTGGAATGTTGTTCATATAACACTTATAGTCCCAGTATGCGTCACCTGGGATTTTTTTTAAATTTATTTTCTTTTTTTGACCCGTCTGTTACCCGGGCCCGGTTTTTTGTTGTCAATTTGTTTAACAATCAAATGTTTTTTGTTTTAATGACCCGTTTTTGTCTGCATAGCCAAATCATGTACGCCCCCATTCTAAGAACGCATTATTCCCCCCCCAAAAAAAGGGAAAATAGATTTTTGATGAGATTAGAGACAATATTGACGATCATGGAATTGACTGTTAGTTTAAGATTTTCAGTGATGGGGAAAAAAAACCCCCCCACATGATAAGGTCGGTTTTCCATTTTTGGGCATGAATGAGCCAGTAATTTTCAGTCACTGTGTTTTCCCTTTTTAAAAATAGGACACCGGGTTCCATGCCCTGTTGAAAGTCTGCTCGGGTCATGACGATATATGTCCCCTTATCAGACATTAATTGAAAACCAAAAAGTAGCTATAAGGGCCCATAATTGTGTCTTTCGTTCGATTGTTTCTTCTAAACAAAGACCCCCAGAGACCAATTTATCAAGATGCTAAACAGAAGGGCAATTTAAGGGTGGAGGGGAATAATTTCCACTTTTTTGTCCCGGGATGGTCCATAGGATCATCACCAGAATTTGTCCAGCAAAAAAAAAAAATAAAATAATAATAATTGGCAAAAAAGGAGAGGTTCGTTTAAATATTTATTGTTTGTTTTTTTGTCTGGGTGTATCTCCAGTTGTAACCTTTCCCGTTCTTTTCAGAACTAATTAATACCAATAAAAATTTCACATTGTGTCACCGCAATTTGTCTTACTTTGTTTTTTTTTTGTGTTTTTGTGTTTTTTTTTTTTTGGTTTTTTGTGTTTTTTTGGTTTTTTTGTGTTTTTTTGTGTTTTGTGTGTTTTGTGGTTTTTTTTTGTGGTTTTTTTGGGGTTTTTTTTTTTTTTTTTTTTTGTTTTTTGTGTTTTTTTTTTTTATTTTTTTGTTGTGTTTTTTTGTGTTTTTTTTGTTTTTTGTTTTTTGTGTTTTTTTTTTTTTGCTTAGCATTTTTTTTTATTTTCTCAAGTTTATGAAATTTAACCTTTATCAATATCATTCAGGGCCCGGGACTGTTTGTAAAGGGTTTTGGTGTGATCTTTTTTCATGTTTCGATTGTACTAGGACAAAATTCGGGCATCAAAAAGTGTTTTTGTTTTTTTATGGTCGAATGAAGGACATTACACCATACTGACATGGGTTTGAATATAAGGGGAAATAAAAATTAAAAAATTATCATACTGGCGTAATCGAAAAAACGTATCCAATTCTTAAACGAAACAAAAAAATCGGTATCATTACAGAACTTAATTCCATAATTTTGTTTGTGGGGGAACGTCGTTTTCAAATTGATTTTTAAAAGGGGCAGATTCACGACCCAAAAAGGGCATGGGAAATTTGGGGTGTTTTTTTTAGATTTAGTACTGGGAAAAAAATACCAACATGATAATGTCATATTACCCTTTTTTTGCTGTAAAATGGGCCAGTAAATTTTAGTCACGGCCCCTCTAAATTTTGGGACAAACGATTCCATGCCCGTTTGGGGTTTAAAGTCTGCTCTTAAAAAGGAAATAGCTACATCCATTTATTTATTCCCTTTTCGTCAGAATGAACCTTTTAACTATCAGATTATTGGGCCTTCTCCTGGTGGACGCAGCATTTAAAACTACAGTACAGAGTGTGGTTGTTAGAATTCGCCCCCGGGATAGGACCAGCTATATCGCGAATAAGGTGAATGCAATATTAATTATCACATGCTGTAAATGCACGGTGGAGTTTTTATCCATATGTAAATTTGCTTTACATTTGCCTATTTAACGGATCGGGTTGGTAATCAACAGGATGGGTTTACTATGCAACAGGGGGAAGGGTGAAATTTTCGTGTTAGGCCTACTTTTTTGCAATTTACTTTTTTTCCACTTCCGGAATCATTTCCTTTCCGATAAAACGTTTTCCCAGAAACATATCCCCTTTTTCAAAAAAAAATAGGGCCCAATTATAATTTTATGAAGAATGAATTTTGTATAATGACGCTTTTTAAAAAATTTTTTTATTTTTTTATTGTTTTAAAAAAAAGATTTACCAATCAATAGTTTTGTCAAGAATGAAATTCATGTGTGGTTGGGGGGTTTTGTTTAAAGGCCCTGGGTTTTGGGGTTTTTTGGGGTGTTGTTGATGAATTTATGCCTTTTTTTGCCCTGGGAGAGGGGTAAATTATGTGGGTGTTGTTTTGGGGCCATTTCCGCATGGTGATGTTGCTACCCAGTTGATGAACTGTCGATGTTGTCGATGATGCCGGTAGAAGGAAAATTATGGTGTTTTTCATGCTGATGCTCAGTGATGGTGATGTTTTTACCCAGTTGATGTAACTGCCCATGTTGTCGATGGGTGCCTGGGAGAAGGAAAATTTGGATGTTGTTCGGGGCGATGCTCAGTGATGGTGATGTTTGGGCCTTTTTATGTAACTGTTGTTTCTGTTGATGAAAAGCCTGTAAAAGGGGTTTTAAATTTTTTTTGTTGGGGATGTTGTTCATGTGTTTCCCTTTTTCAGTTTTTTAAACCGGCGGGGGTGTTGGGCGTTTTGTTGATTTTTAACTGTTGAAAGTTGGTTTTTTGGAATTTTATGTTGGAAAAGGGTTAAAATTTGGTGGAATTTTTTTGTTAATTTTCTTTTTAATTTCCTTTCGGGTGGGATGTTGGTGGGTTTTTTTTGATGTAACCCCTGATGGGGTTTTTCCCCTTGATGTTTAATTTGTGTTTGATGTTGGTGGGGAAAATGTGGGGTTTTTACGGGGGTTTATTGGTTTGCCGTTAAAGCTTGATGTTGGTGTTGATGTTTTGGTTTTTGATTTTGAAAAGTTGTGTTAATGTTGATATTGGGTGTTGTTAAATGTTGATTTTCTGGTTTTTTGTTGCTGTTAAAATTAGTTTGTTAATGCTTTTTTGTTGGTTTTTAATGTTTAAAATTTCTTTTTTTTTTAATTTTTTTTGATGGTGCTGTTAATGTTGTTGATGTTAAATGTTGCTGTTGATATTGCTGTTGCTGTTAATTTTATGTTGTTGTTGTTGCCGCCGCATGGCCATCTTTTATAAAAACCCCCCATCTTGATAGATTTTTCCTTTTCCCTTGTCATAAATTTGGCATGCAGTCTCTACCGAGTCGGGCGTACCGTCAATTTACCTGTAACCGATGTCTTTTTCACAATAGGGGAAAATTTTTGAAACCCCAATGAACGCATAATAACCTTTTTATCTAAATTTTTTATTGTTATAATTTCGTACGGCCTGACCAATTTTGGGTTTTTTTCAAATTGGGAAACCATTCACTCATCTGTTTGCCTTTAAAGAGTTAAAAATTCCCAAACAGCAGACAAAAAACCTTTCCCCCGATGTCCGGGGAGCGATCCACCATTAAAAGGGGAAATCCCTTTCTTAAACCAATATCCAGAAACTGCTGGAAATTGTTTTTACACATGTGCGACATGGGGGGTAATGTTACTGGGGAGTTCAGTTCCAAGAACCGGATTTTGAAGGCCAAAAGGTTTACATTCAAAGGCGATCATATCAGTACGTCAGGACATTGTAAACAGTACAGGTATCAGTTTTTTTGTTTCTGCAGATCCCAACCCCGGGGTTTTGTCTGTCGGGGGTTCGGTTTAACACATAACGGTCAAAAATGCGACGTAAACCACCGTGAGGGTTTTTATGATGATGGTGCGCTGAGTGTTTGGGGTCAAATTTAAAAATCTCTTGTTAATTTTTTTAAACCCGGGTGGAAAATACATGTTTAATTGCCATTCGGGCCCTTTGGGCCCCCAACGAAGCATTGTCTCCCCTGGTACAGCGGGGGCCCCAAAATTAAAAAAACAATAAATGGGTCATCATTAAAGGAACACACCAAGGGCCCATTATTTTAATGGACAATAATAATATTGAAATGCATTCAGTTGTTTTTTTTTCATTCGAATGTGGAAATTTAAAAAAATTGATGGTTTAAAGGGTTTTTATGAAAAAGGGTTTTATACCCTTTTTAATTATATTAAAGATATAATTTTTCCGTTTTGGGTCAAGAGACCAATAAAATTTGGGAAATTTTAAAAAGGGAACGAATTTTGAAAGATAATGGGCATTATTAAATGAACCAAAAATTATGAAATTTGGGAAAAGCCTTTTAAAAAGCCCTTGAATCTGATTAAGCCGCGTTGGTAATCGGGAAGACTGCACAGCCCCCCCTGCAAACCCGAGGATTAAAACAGTGACCCCGCATTTTTTAATTTGAGTTTTAATTTACTTTTCCAATCCTTGACGGATGTTTTCGTTCAAAGTTCCAATGAAAGCTTTCAGTTTTCCCCTTTTAAACCCAGAAAAAAACAATTCAAGTTCATTTTTTTTTAATTAATTATTTTTTTTCCGTCAAAATTGGCCCAAACACGGGGGATTTAATTTAATAAAAAGTCCTTTTAGTTGACTGCATTGTATTTTGAGGAAGAATATCTTTCCCCAAAAATATGTAAAATATACACAGCCTTCAATTCCCTTTACTAAAGGCCCCGGTTGCTGACGAAAGCGAATGCGAAGGAATTTAAAAAAGAAATAAGTTCAAAGATTTTTAATCATAAGTCCACTTTTCTTCATTTTTTTGAAAAAATTTGGAAATAAAATCGAATTTATAATAATGAAAATAATGAAAAATTTTGAAATTTTCAAATTTGTCATTAAAAAGAAAAAATTTTTTCATAAAAAATTTGGGAAAAGGGATTTTATGCTTAAGTCAAAAAACTTTTTTAAATGGCCTCATTAAATTGCGGCGAATGCCCCCGCAAGTTGGGAAAAGTGTTCAACTTTTTCGAACCTTCACCGGGAAAATTTGTTTTAAAAACCGACGTCACGAATTTCGCTTCGCATTTTGTTTTTGCGTAAGTATGGAAAACCCGCCTTGAGGAGGAAATTTCTATATGTTTTGTCATTTCGGACAAAAGTATAATTACCTGTTTTGCAAAATATATTTCTTATTTACTGAACTAAAAAGAGTTAAAATGTTGTACAAATGTAACAATACCTTGTATTTTTTTTTTTGTTTTTTGTTGGTTTATAAATAACTGTTGTTACCTTTCCCCAGGGGTTTTGGGGATATGTTCCCTTTTTTTTAATAAAAACAGTTCAATTCAATTAATTAATTCAACCCTTTTTTTGTCTTGGGCATTAAAAAAAAGTATTTAGCTGAGACGACAATAAACGTGACTATAGCAGCGGTCTCGGGCCCAATTAATAACGGATGTAAAAATTATGCGAACCCCCTGTTCATTATATGATGGATGTCATTTTAATTGGGGAACGACTGGGGACAAACCCCGGGGAAGACGTTTGGGATATTTTGAGGGTTTCCCCGGGGAAAGTTTTTCCAGGCCGTAGCCAAAAGGGGGGAGGATGACCCATAGCGAGCCTCACCAGTTGGGTAATAAAAACCCCCAAAACGAACCAAGAAACCATTCAGCAGGGTTTGGTTTACAGGGGAAAATTACCCGCCACAACCCCACCCCGTCGTTAACAATTTTTGGGGGGAAACAAACCACCCCAAACCTTTTTCCCAAAAAGAGCTCTGAAATTCGAGGGTGAACCATTGAAAAACAGACAGCCCAAAACCGAATAAATTTTTTTTTTAATATTGTTTTAAAAAATAGAGGGCGCGTTGAATTTTGTCCAGGCCCGCAGCATCAACATTGTCACAAGGTGTACCTTCACTTTAAATGAACACCGGTGGGGAAAAAATTATTTTAAAACGTTGATGGGGTGCCCGGGGCCCAGCGGTTAATGCATTTCCCCCCAAATTCTGATGGCTGTGTCGTCAGAATTTGGGGTTTGAAACCGTTTGGGGGGACCGTGGGACTTGTGTCCTTGGGGCAAGACACTTTTCTGTAATTTCTTCTCTTCACCCCGGTGTATAAATGGGTACCCGGAAGGTAAAATGGTTATTGTGTTTGATTAGCCCTTTGCGCCAAAAAAAAAAGGGTTTCCCCATTGGCTGTATACCCCCAGGGAGCTGAGAAAAATTAAAGGAATGATATTGGCCCCGT
>JAQQFT010000169.1:0-39306 GCA_029582265.1 Zoroaster sp. YZ-2022
GCTTAGTAACAGAAGATCAAAAACACATTCTGAAAAATGATATATCTTTAATATGAAATTTATATTGTTATTAAAAAAGATGATAAACCCTTACTATAATATTTACATCATCGTTGATAATTTGATTGAACCGGATGTTCCTCGAACACCGTGTGTTTGTTCAAACAAAACTTAAGCTCTAGTGAGGTACTACAGAAAACGTTGTTTTAATTTGTAAAATTTACACCACTTGTACAACAGTTTTACAAAACCCAAAAAATTTTTTTTTACATTTTTTTTTAGGTGTGCGGAAGCTGGAGCCTATCAACGGACAAAGTAAGAAGGCACTAGAGGCGCAGCCACGGGGACTTACGGCGGAACGTGCATTGCGTGGATAAGCCAGCAATGGGTGAAAATGAGCTAAAGTGACTGTTGAATTGTTCAATTTCAGCAGTCCTTCACCTTTACATTTTCATTAAATGAGTGATTAGAATCAAAATGGTTTGTCTTCTGTTTGAAAACTGACAGACCTCGGACTTGGTTCTTTGCTGTTCAGTATATACTGAAACTGAACAACCTAAATAAACCCCAGTGTATTGATGATACCGGCGTAAATGACTGTTGTGCATCCCATGCGTATGCGTATTTATGGTTATCTACGCGCGTGCCACCCAATGGTCACTGGGACATCATACATAGAAACGCAGCACTACGCTATCGACCCAGTGTCAAACAACATATACCTCAACAGCTCATGCACGGTGCCAATAACATTTTAAAAACTCAAGAACAATGATCAACTAATGATGCTCTTTCAAATCATTGTGTTCTGCGAAACAGTAGGTAAAATATATTTATTATATTAGATATTATATATCTTCACGAACTGAATCAATTCAGATTTTTGATTTCTAAAACCGATTATTCTAACTGCATGCATTGACCGCGTTAATTCAAAAAGTCCTTTCCAACAGGTTGTGATTGCTTTCAATTTGTTTTGCACACAACTGTATTATAATATTGTTTTTAAATGGTCAACTCACCAATATACAACACTTGTGCTGTTTTTGCAATGTTCTTTTTTATTTTTTTTTGTATAATCCCAAAATTTTCTATCTGCTCAGTGCACATCAGCCCCCTAGCGGGTGATAAATTTGCGTCGTGTGAGCGTTCTGCGTTCACTTGCGCGTATGTTATGGTACTGCGACGTGTATTCTACCAGCTATGATCGCTGGAATATTCTGCATATGCACATTATCTGCAAACACGCCAAACCCGACGCACTATCCTTCCTTTTCCCACAGTGATGTGAATAGTTTGCCTCTTTCTCAAAACCATATGTACAAACTCTGATGATGGTGTTAAATCCCCTAAGTCAGGTCAATTGTTTCCCCAAAAATTGCAACAAAAGGTTTTTAACGGTTTTGGTAGTATTTACATCAGAAATGGCGTCCAAGATGGCCCGTTACCTTAAAATTTATAAATTATTTATTATCCCTCCTAGAGTTGTATTTTGGTGTCTACCCCCTGGTTTTAGGGGTCAATAAATCCATTAATACCAATAAAAGTGTCATTGAGAATTAGGAAACCTAAAAATCCATGATGGCGTTCAAAATGGCGAAAATTCACTAAAATGATTGAAAGTCATTTACCTTCACCACTATTATTATTTTGGGGTACCTTGCTTTTAATAAAAACACATGAAAAACATTTAACTTTTTTTATGGGAATCGATAATCAATAAACCCAAGATGGCAACCAGGTAACATTCAAAAATGTTATTATTTAGTTCTCATTCTCGTTGCCCTCGGGGCCTCGACCTGCAGCCTCCATTTGGTGAATAGACCCCTTGGGTCCGTTTTTCCCGGGGTGGCGAGCCGCGACAATCGCCCGCGGACCGGGGCGCGTGACGCGGTCGACACCTGGAGGCCGGGGCGAATGGCTGCGCCGCCGCCACCGGGGGCGGTCGCGGCGGGCGGGTCACCGGACCCTGGCGGCCCGGGCCCGACGGCCGCGGCGGTCAGGAGGCGCGCCCGTCGCCCCTTCCTCGGTCGGGTCGCCGGCAACGCGCCGGGCTGTGGCTCTCCGCCCGGGACCTCCGTCGAGGCCCCGGCGGCGGGGTCCACCCGGCCGGCCTCTGCCGTGACCAGGGTGGCGCCGCGCCCGGAAAAGTGCACGCGGCTGATCTGAGCGCGGAGCGCCCCGGCCCCGCGGCCCGAAAAGGGGTGCGTGGGACCCCGGGGCACCGCGCCGGCCCGCTGGAAACCCCCGGGCCCCAACCCGCGCGCCCCTCGTTTGCTTCTCGACGGGTTCACGTACTCTTGAACTCTCCTTAGAGTGCTTTTAACTTTCCTACGGTACTTGTTCATCGGTCTCGTGCAGGTATTTAGCCTGGATGGAGTTTACTATCCGCTGGGCTGCGCTACAAAACAACCGACTCCGAAAACCCTGGTCCGGGGTGGCAGGGGCCCAGGCGACACCCCCCCGGGCGGAGCATCCTCGATCAAAGGACCTCGGCGCCGGCGCGACCGCGGGCCGGACTTCCGACGCCACAGTTCCTCGGGGCTGATTCGGCGAGGTCTTCCCCCTTGCTCGCCGCTACTGAAATCCTGTTGGTTCTCCGCTAAAAATTGACACGGTGAAGAGTAAATAACTGTATCAGATATTTAGGTTATTTCATCCAAGATGACTGCCATCAAGATTTATTGAGAACTTGATCACTCAATGATAATTTAATTGGCCTAATATATTTTTGATCCTGATAATCTTGGGAGTACACATCTAATGAGAATAACACGTGATCTTTAGCCTTTTCAGTGTATTGGCGGCCATCTTGGATGCCATGTTGGATTTTTTAGGGTACCTGATTACTCAATAATACTTGTACTGGTGTTAATTTTTTTAATTTTTAGACCCTAAAACCTAACGGCAGATATCAAAATTACATCTTTAATGTAAATAGTAAATGACTTATAGCCATCTTGGCGCATCTTGGACGCCATCTTGGATTAAAGTTTACTCAATAATACTTCACTGGTCTGAGTAGTCTACCTTAACCGAGGGTAGACACTAAACTAACATAATTATATAGCATAATATAACAGTTATTGACTTACAACCATTTTAATTTAATTGGCGGCCATTTTGGACGCATCTGATTCAGGGTTGCCTGACTACTCAACGATACTTTAGGTGGTTTCAATGGTTGTGACCCCTAAAACCTAGTAGTAGACACCAAATTACAACTCTAGGATGGATAATAAATGATTTATGGCATTTTAGGGGTATTGGCGGCCATCTTGGACGCCATTTTGAAATTGACAACTTTCCGGAAGCGATTTTCTTAGATTTTTAGTATGTTATTCCTGATGTCAAATACTACCAAAACCGTTGAAAACCTTTGTTGCAATTTGTTTGGGTTAGTGTTTTTTCCATAAATTGATCTGTCTACCACTAGTTTTAGTAACTATCAAATAATAGGTCCCATGCTGCACCTCTCTTTTTGAAATATAATACCCTGTCAGTTTTTGATCAATATAAGCATCAATCTAGGAGTATTAATGTTTCAAGTTCTAAGAAACTGTTTCCTAACTCAATATCAAATATTCTTTCAAACATGGATATTTCTAACTACACTCCTCAAAATAAAATAAGGGTCAAAGTGATTTTGTGAAAAATGTACAAAGTCAGGACATAGAAACATTTTTAGTAAGGGTAATGGGCTAAAGGTTGATCTGCAACATTTTAAGCACTTTTCACATGGTTTCATGTCTATTGGCTTAGAAACTGACAGATCATGTGACAAGACACAAAAATGCTGATAACAGGTTCATGATGTCGCAATCAAGTTTGGCACATCTGCTTATTTTTTCAAGACTTAATGAGATTCCCACACATAATCAATAGGATTCTGCACTTGATAGAGTAAAGTTAACAGTGGGTTAACCAGCATAGCTGTAGGGATGAGGGACCTGAGCCCCTCCCTATTTGAAACTTTCCCACCAGTTGATATTCTCTCCTGTCATAAACTTGGTCAACATTATTTCTGTTTTTTTGAATTTAAAAGTTAATGTCGTTGAGAACCCCTACCGCAAAATTCCCGTCAACGCCCCTTGGACTGTCCCTCCCAGTGTTGAACCCCTTTGAAAACATCTCAAACCCAAAAAAAAAAAGAATTAAAGATTGGGGAAACATCTGAACTTTATCCATTTTGTGTCTTGTCCATGATCGTCATTTTCCCCAATAAAACATAAAACCAGGGAAAGGTTAAAAATTTGCGGGCCCTTTTCCCCCTTTCCCCTTTAAAAATGTTTCATTGACTCAACATTTTCTAAAAATTTTGACCTTTTTTTAAGGGGTATAATAAAAAAATACAAGCGGAATACAACCCTTAAATCAACTGTTAGGCATCGGACCCAATGGAATAATTTTTTCCCCCCTTTTTTTCTTAATCAATTAAATTTAAAATATGTTTGAAAAGATATACTACGATCATAAATGATACTAAAAAATAGTTCTCCCCAAAAGACAATAATGTTGACTAGTAATTTATTTACAAGTTTTAATTCTCCCCCATGTATCACTGTGTTGTTAAAAACCCATTATAATATTTATTTATAATTTAATTATTTTTCAAATGAGGTTTATCTGTTTATAAATAATACAAATAACAATGACAAAATTAAACTTTCCCCATAATCAAATCCTCAAAAGGGAAAAAATTGATTTTTTTACGATACAAGAATAAACTGACCCCACGTGTTTTTTTAACCCCTGTATCGGTCCCGGATAAGTAACCTTTTTGGAAAGTTTTTTGATGGAATGTCCGAGGACAATTTTTTGGCGGTGGAGAAGTTTTTTCAATGACACCCGCGTCCCCTTGAATAAACTGTTTGTAAATAAATTTGAAATTTTCATAGTCAAAACATTATCTGGCTGATATGCAGATGCAAATGTAAATTTTTTAGGGAAAAAGTTTGATTTCAGTCATATTTAATCAAAAGCAAGGCAAAAAAAAACCAAGAATCAATCCAAAAAAGCCTCAGTATGCTATTGTCGTCTTAGCCAAAAAATTAAGTGTGTTTTTCCCCAAAACCCTGTAACCCGGGTTTCACCCTAACTTCCTATCAATCTTTGTCAGGGGGGGCAGTGCACCCACGAGGTGGAGGGCGGCCCTCTTCCTGATCAAAAATGTTATTTCCATTGTCCCTCTTTCCTTTCCCATTTTGTTGGGTGCGTGAATTACCGTTGGTGGCACAAAAAAAAGGGCCCGGGAATGTACTTTGCGTTGGGATTCCACGGATGGGGGTGCGTTCTGGGGGATTTTCCCCGGTGTGCGCGTCGGCGTAGTCAATTCACCGAGCCACCAGGGTAAAAAAAGTCATGTATTGAGGACGTTACCTCCCAAACCATAACTATACAGCTTTAAAATTTGCTGTACCCTGTTTTTTAAATTTTTAAAAAAATCCATGATTCAAATAGGGGGAAGTGTTGAATTAAAAAATTTGTAATTCTCATCATGCTTTAAAGGGGCACCTCTTCCAGTCAATAAAATTCAACAGTATTGAATCGGGGAGGGGAAGTGGCAATATGGACCCAGGGGCCCAAAAGCGCAGCCCCTCTACCCAGTCAGTAAAATATCAAAGTGACCCTAGGGTGGTTTATGAGGGGCAACATGGCATCTAGGCTGCAATGGCAAACCCTTTACCCATTTTAATAAGAGATCAGGGGGCTTGGGTACTCAGTAACAAGAGTCACCGGTGACCCCCAGTTAAACCTAATCAACACATGCTGTTGAACTTTCCCCTTTTTTTGGGGGGTTGTGATGTGAAGAATGTCAAAAGGTTTCGGGCTTTTTAAACGTTCAAAAACTTTTAGATTGGGAAATAATGTCTTATTATTTTAGGTTCGTACAAAACAAATTTCTTTAGTACAAGAACAGTTCTACTTTCAAATTAATTTTTAAAAGATGAAAAAGTTCAAACCACGAAAAGCCGCACTGAAAAAAAAATGCCCGGGCTTTAGAAATTTTTTAAAGGCGACAAACTCCCTTTCCGGGTGCCCCATCATGACCTGCTTGCGAGAGGGTTTTGACACCCAGAAAACTCCGCAATGACGTCAGGCCTACTAGCACCAGGAACCTGGGGTTCCGGGGAAACCTAAGACCCATGATTACAATGCGGGGGGAGGTAGCCCTGGTATCCAGGATACAAGCACATGACCCCTTTCAGTCAGTATAATGAGATCGTGATGGCAATGTGTGGTTTTTAGGTGACAACATGGGATCCAGTGATTCAATTTAAACCGACCTTCATTCAGTCAGTATAAAGGGTTGGGGGTTTTTGGGAAACTGGCATCAAGAGGATGCAATTCAAAGACCCTCTATCCCAAGTCAGTATAAGTCGTAGAATCGCGGGTTTAGGAGTGACAACATGGCGTCCAGTATGCAATTAACCAACCCCCATCCAGTCATAAATGAAATCAGTGATTCCCAAATTGGGTTTTAAATGAAAAAGGGCCCGTGGTTTTAAAAAGCACATGACCTTTTTTTAGTCAGTATAATAGGATCGTGTTTCACTGCCGGGGTTTTTGAGAGCAACATGGCTAAGGAAATGAAAAGCCCTCATCCCTCAGGGACAGAGATCGGATTCAATGCGTGGTTTAAGAAAGGGAACATATCAGTATGAAAAAGCCCTGACCCTCTTCAGCGTATAAAGAGACAGTGATTAAATGCGTGGTTTTAAATGACAACATGGCGTCCCGTGCATGCAATGTAAAAATGACCTTTTATCCCGCGATAATAGAGATCAGTATTAATGTGGGTTTTGGGGGAACTGGCATCAAGTGGATGCAAAATAAGCAAAGTCTTTTCTTTTAAAAAATCCATTTTTTTTTGGGCCATCTTTTGGAGAAAAGCAACTCCCCGTTTTTACCCTGGAGTTACTGGAGGCGATTTGGGGACTCTCTGGCGGCTGACTGAAGCATACTGACTCCATGTTCTATGATTAAAATTTCATTCGAGATTTAAAATTTACAAATTCCCGCACTGAAAACAACAATGCAGCCATTCAGAATATTTTCAAAGTGACGTCTCAAACATCACTTCGGTGTGCCTCATAAAGTGACCTGCTTCCGAGCGGGTTGCTTGGTGACCTAGATAAGCTCAAATGACGTCGGGCCTACCGACCACCAGGTCAGACCGGTTGACCCGTGGGCTACTCGAACCACCCAGTGATTGAATGCATGGTTCATGAGGTGGTAACATGGTTCAGGGGATTCAATGGTAAATGACCCTCTACCCAGTCAGTATATAAAGATGGGTTTGATTGTAATGCGTGGTTTATCAATATAATAGAAATCATTGATTGAAATGTGTGATTTGTGAGTGGCAACATGGCATCAAGTGGATGCAAAGTAAAGCGTAATAGATCAATTATCTTTAAAATCACGTACTTTCTTTGGCCATTTTTTGGGCAGAACGCAACTCCACGTTTGTCACTGGGTTACTGGAGGCGTTTTGGGGACTCTCTTGGCCTGACTGAAGCATGCATGACTCCATGTTCTATGATTAAAATTTCATTCGAGATTTAAAACTGTAAAGTGAACATGAAATTTCGACATAAATTGCAGGAGGATAAAGTTCATCAGAGGCGGATCCAGTAATGGGGGATGTGAAATTTGGTTTTAATTTTAAAAGACATGGTATAACTATTATGACTTAAAATAAATAAAATATTTGGTGCACTGCTTACTAACCTAAAGGACCTGTAGTATAAATGCAAAATAAGGGTTTTATTGGCCTTACGTTTCCGAACATAGGTTCTTTCTCAAAGGCAAAATGGACGATATAAAAACATGAACAAATACAAAAACCAAGGTAAACAGATAATTAGCTGTTGCAAACTCTTACCAACCTAAAGGACCTGTAGTATAAATGAAAAATAGTAGTTATCGCCTTACGGTTTCTCAAAGGTTTTCTCAAAAGAAAAATGCACGATATACAAACAACATACATAAACACAGGAGTAGGCAGAAGTCAGTCCAGAAGTTGGGGACTGTTCTGTCTATTTTTACTGAAATATCCCTAGGTAAGAAATAACAATTTTTGCCATTATAACAGTTGAGACATCTAGACTCTTTCTTAGATTCCTTTGGACTCAAAAGCAGATAGTCATGGGTCTTCAGCCCCTAAGGATCATTTGGGATGGGGATGTCTGTAATGAAGGATCAATGGGATAGGTCTTATCTAAGCCCAATCGTAACGAAATTAATTTATTTATTTCAGTACTTGTATATTCATACGACAGTTCCCTGTGTGTCTCAATTTACTGCGCAACACCACGATTGAGCCTGTGAATCGAAAGTACTTTTGTTTCTTGACAGGTATCGGCCGAACCCAAAGGACGGAAAAATAAACCATATAGTTGACGCAACATCCTCTGGTGATTGTTCCTTTGTATTTACAAGCATGAGTGTTTTTTTCTTCATAGCATTAAGAAACTAGTTTTAAGAAAACTGTAGCATTAAGAAAACTCAAAATACAGCACTGAAGGACTCAAAAGCAAATTCAAACTTCCGTGTTTATGAATCTTCTAATATTGCACAGGGACATCATAACACATATTCTCAGAAACGTTGCCCTCCCAAAAAATGTTGAGTACCCTTAAATTTCAAGTACTTAAAATAAAGAATATCCCAATGTATGTCAAATGACAAATGTTTTTAATGAAAATATTAAATACCAGTTCTGTAATGCTGAATTTCCCCTTTGGGGTGTGGGTTCACCGAGGAGGCGGTATTGCAGGGGAACTGGAGGGCTGATCAACGATGCGGTATCTTCATGGTGTTTCTTGCACCTTTATTAATTATATAGGTTGATTTAATTTTAATAAAGCCAGGTTACACCTCATCGACACCTCGACAGACACCCTGAAAAACTGGGTGTTAAATAACACAAGTGGTTTGATTTATTCTTCCGTGGTGTGAATATTGGGCAAGTTGCCAAATAAACACCAATGGTGTGAATTTTTAACACGCATTCTTAAAATGAACAATTTTTTAAAAAAACACTTTTGGGCCCTCAGGGAATTATGGGAGATTCATAGGGGGCAAGGGAAATATCGTCCCAATCAACAGGGCATAGAATCAAAGTGCTAGGTTTAGGTTTCAAGTGACTGAAATAATACCCCATGATAAGGTCATATTACCGTTACTGCTGCATAAAATAGCGAGTAATTTTTAGTCACTGTATTCATTTAAACTAATACACCGATTCCATGTCCTGTTTAAAGTCTTCTGTGATCGTCACGGTACTGTCTCTTTAAATTTTGGGGAATAATAGTTGGGTATTCTAAAAACAACATTTCCTCATATACATTTCAATGGTAATTTCATACCATTGCAATGTTTACGCCATTAAGGTTTAGGTATTAGTTCGATAGACCTTAATTATCATTATTTGTTTTAAAGCCCAATGTAGTATCCTTTAATCAGACAATGATTCCCTAACAAGCGAAGACACCCTAACATGTCGTTGAATCAATAGTTTGTGATGCATTTCCGCACATAAACACTCAATGGTTTTATAAATAAAACATAATTTTTAAACCCTTTATCTTGGGGTCTGCTTGAGTCGGTCAGAACAGGTTGCATGCCTACTGGATCGAGTTCCTTCTGAACTGCACAACGGCCCTGTTTTCGGGAAAGCAGTAAGAACACGTCATAACATGATGGATCTTATGCAACATAAAATCGGAAAAAGGGTTTAAAACTGGTGTTCATGGCCGTTAATGAAATTTAATTTCCTTTTTTGCTCAAAAAACACAATGTGAATGTATGGATATACATCTTCGCTATTATCCTTTCTTTTGTTTTTGCAAATGTTTTCATAAAGACTAGTATTCATTTCAGAAACGGAAGATCAACATTATTATGGAAAATCTTTGGCCTTGTTTAACCCAGACCAGATACCTTACAATTGACAATTGAAACTGCATGATTGACGAAAATATAAATAAAATAGCTGCCCAATGCCCGTTCACTATCACGATTCGCGCCACGATTGAAAACGTGGTCTAATCCCCGAGAACGGTGATCTATCAGATCTTATCGATCTTGGGTCAGTCGTCAATTTTTGATCGTAGAACATGTTTGGACGGTTCAAAATGTTCTACGATCAACCGATAATTTATCGTGATCATCGAGAGATCGTATTGGATCGAACAAAGCGACAGATCGCATCTATGCTAAATCGTGGTGATCGGATCAACCTTGGGCAAGACAAACACCACGTTGTCATCATCCTCAACTCCTGCCATCATCAATGATTGGCGGTTGTAGTCTTCACTCTGTAGAGTTCAAGAAACAATGAAGTCCATGGTCGTGGGGGCTGTATATGTACCCGTCGGGGTTCAATCGTGATCAAATCTGATCACTCTCCCTCCGATCGTGAAAGACATCGCCACCACAATCGTATCCGATCGCAAAAAAGCGCATCGGGTTTGTGATGATCTATCGAACGTATCCGAACGTATCTCATATCAGATCGTCAAAATCGGGGGCTGATCGTGATGACGTGTCAGATCAGGACACAATCGTGGGCTCAATCGGGACAATCCTATCGGAAACGTATCGATCTATCTGAACGGGAGACCAATCGTGACGATCGTTCATCTGAATTTACCAATCGTCTATATCGCATCCCAAACGCACCAAATCGTACCAGACGTATCGATCCAATCAACTCGCATCCAAACGTGAAAATTTCAGAAAGGGAAACAAAATTCCCCGATCAGCTACGAATGAATCGTGGCGTTCGTGGATCACGACGTGGGAACCTAACATAACGTGAAAAAAACCTGGTAGAAGGGTCAGGGCAATTAAAGGGAAATGCAATGACATTTCATATCTAATTACAATACGGAGGTCTGTTTGTTTGAACTTGATAAAAGAATGTCATGCTTGTACACACTTTTGTGAAATCCAATAGTGCCTCGTGTACAAGTGAAAACTGGCAAAGGCACCGTACGTAAATACATTTGATAGTGAACAAAGATAACCCTCGTTCAGCTGAACCATCTAGTAAACTTGTTTGCGGTGACACCATGTGAATTCTCAATTGATTAATCATAAGTTCTGAAAGAACTGGAGGTTATCCATCTTAGCCGTCTAGCCCTATGTTGGCGTCTCCCTATTTTGTCAGTGTTTTTCTGAGGGGTGCTAGTCATGTCATTTTAACCAAGGCATGCCGTAAGCAGGATTATGCCTCATGTTACAATCTAGAACCTAGAGGTTAATAGGTTTTATATTGTGCAGGTTGCCTAATATAACACCAATGGTGTAGTTTTAACACCACGGTTTTTGCAGTGTAGTGATTCCCAGACTGAAAAGGTGGTGATCTAGGCAATTAAAGGAGAAAATTGACATTTCACATATCTAATTACATAGAACAAAATAGAGATCTGTTTGTTGAACTTGATAAAGAGTGTCAACACAGTGGTGTCAAAATGTCAAAAACACAGTGTATAATGGCACCAGTTAAATTATATGTATTACATAATTCATCTATTAAATAAGAATCCTTACTGGTTTATATCTGTAGGAGGTTACAAAACAACAAGCGGTAATATTTATATTAGTTATTATTATCCATGAAAAAATGTTTTTTATAAGTAAGAGACCCTTTCACTATCTGTTTTCTTTCTGCATATAATTTTATGACATTGAACTGTTTTAATACATGAACAATAAACTTTTAATTCAACTACTGCTATATAGAGTTATAATATTTTTAAAAAAAAATTAAACAAAGTTATCTTTAAATAATATCATTTAAACATGACGACGACCCCCCATGCACTTTTTATCTTCGGAAATTACACATTTTCCATACTCTTCAACCTACTTTTTGTTTGATTCATAATTTGAAAACAATCAAATTATCCACCCTTTTTACCATTTTAAATAATGCCATTTAATGATATTTTCCACTCTGAAAACAGAGTGAATGTTTCAACCTACTCTTTCTGCGGACAAATTTTTTTTTGGAGTAAACCCACTCTGATTCGATTAAAAAACACGAAAAAAGGCTCCCAATTACTCTTTATACACTACTGTTTTTCTCTTTATCCACCCCAAAAGACTTGTCCGCCATATAGCTCTTTAAAAGAGTGGTTTCCCTCTTTACATTAAGGGGTAGTGGTATTTGCTCCAGTGTTCCATGTTTAATAATAAGAAATGCCCTTTGGGACTTATAGCGTTTCCAACATGTAAATTGTTTGACTTTGCACTTAGACGCGCAAAAAAATCACCTGCTTTAAATAATTCCCTTTCGTGGGGTTGAGGAGGGTGGCGGGGTAGGTCGTTTACACAGAGCTTAGGCAGAGCACCCAGCCAGGACTTTTCAGTAGGGGGCACAGGGGCATTGCTTTTCAGTGGGTGGGCCAGGGTATGGGTTTTACCTTTTTCTTTGCCTTTTGGAGGCACTATCAGGGATTTTGGGGGGGAACCTAGGGCACTGGAATTTGTGGCGGGGAGACGTGCCCGGGCCCCCTGGATGCCGCTGAGGCAGAGCTACAAAAGTTGAGGAAGTAACTTACGTTTCGACGGAACAATATACAGTCCCCTAGGCTAGAATGATAACACGAGAACTGCAGATACTGTTATAGCTACAATCATGGAAGAGCAAAAACTGTCACGTGCCTTTGGTTCGAATCTGTCTTCCTATATTTTTTAGGAAAAAGGACAAATGTTTCGGGAAAGTTGATTAAATTCAGAAGATTGTTAAAATTGTGATTAAAAAATGTAATTTTAATATTTAATGTAGGCCCTGTCATGTCCATTTTGTAAATTTTAAAAAATTACACAACACAAAAAACGAACGATAAGAACCGTTTATTTCAACATATTCATTTGGGTATATCTCCACTGTTCTAATACCCCCGAAATAACATACATGGTTGATTCGTTTAAAAAAAACACCCAACAAACAAACAAACAAACAAACACTTCATGTACAAACTTTATGGAATATACAACTTGGTAATTTGGAAAACCTGCTTCTACACTCTTAAAACTAAAGTGTTGAATCAACATTTTAAAGTTCTTTCAGTGACAACTCTTTATAAAGTCCGATTAACTTTTTAAAGTGTTGAATTAACATTGATAAAAGTTAGACTAACTTGACTCCGTGTTAATTCAACACTTTCTTTAGTTAATTTAATTTTATAAACTGTTGACACCCAACTCTGAAAAGGTTGATCCACAATTTAAATGTTAATTCAACACTTTCTTTGAGATGAATTTAAGTATAAAAAATGTTGCCAACCACGAACTCTTAAAAGGTTGATCCACAATTTAGTGTTAATTAACATTTCTTTGAGTTAATTTAATTTTGTAAAGTGTTGCCACCCCCGAACTCTTAAAGGTTGGTCCACACCTTTAGTGTTAATTCAACACTTTCTTTGAGTTAATTTAACTTTGTAACGTTTTTCACCCACTGAACTCTTAAAAGGTTGATTCCACACTTTAGTTTTAAGATGTACTCTTCCTTCCATTAGTCAAGATATAGCCTTCATGTCAACTGTCAACTTTATGTCAACTCAATACAAAATTAAAATGGTCGAACCCACAACTTTTGAAAATGTACATATTTTTTATTGTTTTCTCTGAATGACTTCAGACAGAGTACGTTTCAGGATCATAGTTATCTTTACCAACTTCACATCAAGTCAGCTTTCGGTAATAATATAATTTGAAAATCATGAATCAGGTAATTGCTATGTTCCTTCAGGGCATCATTGGTAACAACAAACCCTTTAAAAACTACCGGTTTAAAGTGTACAATAAGTATTCCTCGGAGTGCTTTCACCTTAGAAAACAGGAATTCTTATGTGGAATGGAACACAAAAGGTTCTTAAGGATACACACCCTAAGGAATGACATTATGAAATGTGGTTTTTGGAAAGGACCAACACCCAGTGGTTTTCCAATGGAAACCCCCAAATTATCCCCCTATCAGTCAGTATAATAGAGATCCGGTCGACAGTCAAGAAAAGTTTCGGGACAAAAACCCCTTGACAATGCATGTGGATATTGAACTCACTTTGTTACATACGTCGATTTTCATATTTTTGGATCCTCTTTTGATTGTCATCAGTTTTCGCCGTTGTTGTAGTTGTGTTGGCTCTGATGTTGAGTCAAATTTGAAGGGACACGGTTAATATAAAAACAAACAAAAATATTTTGAATTAAAATATTAAATATTATTACATTACTTCTACTAAAGGTGAATTTCGGGGAAAAACATTACGGCTGTCCTGGCCGAACATGTTATAATTTAAAAACACGTGGTGCGGATGCCAACAGTCTAGCACATCACTGCTTATGTCTGATTCGTCAGAGTGGTCACGCCTGACCATGACCGTAGGCTGTGTCCTTGACAAGATACTTAGTACCCTTTCTCTTCCCCCAGGGTACAAATGGAACTCGAGCCAATGTACACTGGTACGCCCAACAGGCTGTATACTCACAGGGGGATGAGAAAGTTTTATATTGAATGAAAAATTGATATTGTACGGAGCCCTAAGGGACGGTAAAGAAAAAAATAGGACAGGTAAAAAAGAAATGTATTTCGTTCCTCGAATTAATATTTTGTTCTCTTGAAATAACATTTCTTCCCCCGAAATAACATTTCGTTCCCTCGATTAATTTCGTTCCCCCGAAAATATTTCGTTCCTCGAATCATTTTCCCTTTCCCCCAAATAACATTTCGTTCCTCGAAATAACATTTCGTTCCCCCGAAATAACATTTCAGTGAATGAAATATGAATGAAAATTTTGGGAACGAAATAAATTATGGAAAGAAATTTCGAGGAACGAAATATTTTTTGTTGGAATCTTGATATGTACGGAGCCCCAAGGACAGGTAAAACAAAAAACGGAGGTAAAAAAAAGGAAATGTATTTCGTTCCTCAATTATATTCTTCCCCCGAAATAACTTTCGTTCCCTCGGGTTCATTTCGTTCCTCGAAATATTTCGTTCCTCGAAATATTATTTCGTTCACTCAAATATTATTTCGTTCACTCGAAATATTATTTCGTTCCCCCGAAATCATTTTGTTCCTCGAAATAACATTTCGTTCCTCGAAATAACATTTCATTGAATGAAATAAAATTTTTCGAGGAACGAAAAAATTTGTTCCTCGAAAAAAATTTCGTTCCCCTGAAATCATTTCGTTCCCTCGAAATATTTCGTTCCCCCGAAATCATTTTGTTCCTCGAAATCATTTCGTTACCTCGAAATAATATTTCGTTACCTCGAAATAATTGAGCTGACGAACCTTGAAAGCCATTTAATTTTTGGATATGACAATTGTTTTTGAGGTCGCCGTAGCACGAGGCCCCTTAAGGGACAGATGGAAACAATAAATAAAATAATATTATTTTATTTATTTGTTTCATAATAATAAAATAATAAATTAAACATTTTCTATTGCGCTTTTCCATTAAAATGATCAAAAGCGCATAACAAAAAAAAACACGCCATTAAATAAAAACAAATATGAATACAAACAAAATTAATGACATACCGGTATCACATTTAAAAATTTAATCAGGAAAGATGAGGTTGTGCAGCTCCCAAACCTCAGTATGGGGTTGCGTCTGTCCCGCCAGGGGGATCTTGTCAATGTACCCCACTGGCATCGTGATTCTCGATCTTTCCGGAGACAGACCCTTTAACCTACTATACTAATTAAAGGAATATAACCAACTGGCTTGGTTCTCATCAAAAGTCAATTAACAAAAGGAAAAAAAAAATTATTTAAAAAAGGGTTCATTAAAAAGGTTGTAATCTTACGTTTAAAAAGAATCAAGTGTCTGTTCATTCGAATGTGGCGCGGGAAATGTATTCAACACTGGGCTGCCGATGAAAATGCTCTAACAGCGTAAAGCATCTTGCCTTAGGGTGCTCTAAAAAAGACCATTTTACTTGACCGAGAATATAACGGGGAAACCTTTTTGATACTAATGAGATTTTTATGTCACTGGGGAAAAAACCATGGAGTGCCTTGAAAGTTAACACAATAATTTTAAATTAATCCCAAACGAAACAGGTAACCAATGTAATTCTGAAGAATTGGTTTTTTATGTGAAACCTAGGTGTGTTGAACACAAGTCTGGCCGCAACATTCTGGACTCGTTGTAGTTTGGCTAATTGACTTTCGGAACCTACAAACCCGTTACAATAATCCTTGACTGGTAACAAAGCATGGATTAAAGTCAAAAAGGACTACGAGATAAAAATTCTAATACTTCAATGTTATGCAGATGAAAAAAGCAGCCGAACAATTAGTAAAATTTTTCATAGTCAACTGAGTGAACCATGACCCCAAAATTTCCCTAACACAGGGTTGGGAAGAATATCAGATGTCCCACAGTGAGGCTGGGAATGTTAATTTTTGAGCTGTTGTCTGGTCCCAATGACAAGAAATTCATTTTTATTATCATTGATCATAAGCCTATCATGAATCACCCAGCCTGATGTCTTGAATACATCTCCCCCATCCTGCTACGGCTTCCAACTGACTGTTAGATCGTCAGGTTTAAAGCTTATGTCAACTGTGTCATCGCATAACAATGGGAATTTGGCAGATGGCACTCAAAAATATCAAAAAACCTAGGAAGATGATGAGTAAAGCAGTGGACCCAGACAGCCCTTGGGCACCCAGTCAACAAACTATCTGACAAGGTCCATCTATAACACCCGCGGTTTCTGGAAAGACAAGTAAGTCAAACCAATCGGCACTGCCAGATATCAAGCTTTGACTGAAGCGTTCCAGAAAAATTTTTATGATCAATGGTATCAAAGGGGCATAAGATCTAATAAAACAAGAAATGTTCTGCTGGAATTCATCTTAAAAAGGGTTGTCTTCTTTTCCTTCAAAGGATGTCTTTTGTCTGAGTTTCTATATAAGGAGAAGGAAAGAGAGAGAGAAGAGAGAAAGAAAAGAGAAGAAAGAGAGAAAGAGATGAAAGAAAGAAAAAGAAAGAAAGAGAAAGAAAGAAAAAGAGAAAAAAAAGAAAGAGAAAGGAAAGGAAGAAAAAAAAGAAAGAAAAGAAGAAAAAAGAAGGAAGAAAAAAAAGAAGAAAGAAAGAAAGAAAAAGAGGAGAGAGAGGAGAGAGGAGGGGAGGAGAGAGGAGAGAGGAGGGGAGGAGGGAGAGGAGAGGAGAGGGAGAGGAGGAGGGAGGAGAGGGGAGGAGAGGAGAGGGGGGAGAGAGGGGGAGGAGAGGGAGAGGAGAAAAAAAGAAAAAAAATAAGAAAAAGAATAAGAAGACTTTGATTTTTCAAAGAAAACTTTTTTAAAAAAGCAGAACAATAAAAATTACAGAAAAGAATAATGTTTAACAAAATTGTGGTTTCAATTATTCTGTAAAATAAAAAACTCTGTAAACTTTGTTTAACGAAGGTATAACAACAAAACATTAAATAAAGAAAGACAAAAACAAAAGATCAAAAAAAAATCGAAATAAACAAAAGGGAAAGAAGTGGAAGAAAGGATGAAAAGGAAAAGGGAAAGGGAAAAGGGATCCTCAAAAGGAGACTGCAAGCACCATGGTGCAACAGACTCTGAAGATCCTTTGAGAGTCACTGGCATTACTGGTGTGGGTCTCCCCCCTCCAGCGCTCCCAAGGAAAAGAAAAGAAGGAAAGGAAAGGAAAGGAAAGAAGGACCTACTCGAACAGTGGTAGAGCGCCCCAATCAGAAAGAGATTGAGTAGCTGTTCAAAGGTTGGTCGAAAGGAAAGGTGGACCGAGAGGGTCAAAACAGAGAGAGAGAGAGAGAGAAAAACTTTAAAAATAATCTTCATTTCAAACATTTTAAACAAACATTTTAAAAACCAAACATTACAGAAAAATGACATTTATAAATTAAAAAAATAAAAACTATGAAAGGCACATTCTGTTATAAATTCCAGTGAGAAATTACAAATTATTATATAGATGAAAAGGATTTTTTTTTAAAAAGGGAAGCTGGTGTATTATAACAAAAACAATGTTTGAGTAAAATGTACATGACCAGGTAAAAATACAAATGGTTTAGATAAAAATATTGAAAAAAACAAATGACTTTTGTTTAAAATGTGGAAAATATAAAAGTTTGGTTTGAAATAAAGGTCATTGAAAAGATAAAGGGCCAGTCAAAGAACAATTAAACACAAGAAGCGCTTTGTGATTTTTACATTTTGGAATAATTTTGTTTGGTTTTTGGTTTGTTTAATACGAAAGCGTTAAAAAGTCAGTCAATAAATAAGGATAAACAATAAAAAACAACAACAGTATATTTATTTTATTATTTTATAAATAATTTTGTTTGAATGTTGGGTTTTTTTTTTTTTTTTTTTCTTCTTCATTATTTTTGTTAAACTGAAAAGCGGTCAGAAAAAGCCACTTAATTCCATTAACAGTTTTAACAAGTGTGTTTTGGGGACCATTTCTTTTCGAAGTCACTAAGATTATTGTTAGTTTAAAGAAAAAAAAATCAAATAGAATTCTGTTTTTCAAACGTTGTTTCAAATTAAAATGGGATTTACAAAGGGGCAAGTTCTATAGAGGTAAAATAACGTTTTTTGTGACGATGAGATAATTTCGTTTCCCACGGCTTGTTTGTGCGTCTTCTGGCATGGAATCAGAGACCAGTAGACATTGAAGTAGAGGAAGGCTTGGAGAGACGGCTGATGAGGGTGGAAGGAGCGTTAGAGCTGGTTGAACGGACGACCAGGAGAAAAGATCCCAGATCGTACCCTCTCTCCGCACCATCCGCATGAAGGTGGAATGTCCTTGTTGAGATGATGAAGCACTGTCAACGACGGCAAATGTTGTGGAACAGTTTATATTGAACATCGCCCCCCTTTTCTTCGAGGAGGGCAGTTCTAATTTCCCTTTCCCATTTTATTTCGTTGAGATGGTCAGAAAGCCGACGTCGTGCCGTGCGTTCTTTGTTATTCTGGGAGCTCGTTGATATGTTTTTTGGGATTGTTCATATAAGTTTTGGATGGTGCGAAAATTCCCGTTGATGTTGGATGACAAACAGATTCAGGCAAAATCTGGTTTAAGTTGAAACTTGCGGAGGAAAAACTGGACGAGACCGTGAAAATTGAAACATTTGGAAAGGGCGGATGACAATGAACAAGACGAAGGAGTTGACGTTTGAAGACGAGATGGGGTGGGCGTGTCCGCACGTGATTGGATGACGTCACTGGCGTCGGACCAACGCCCACTGGATGGAAGGAGAGATGACGAACTTGTTTGATTTCGCATGCCAGGAGGCGATCGGGATCTAGATCATCGTCGGGTGCAAGAAAGCTGGGGTAAACTGTTAATGGGAGATTTGGGGCGTGACTTGTGTTGTCGTGGCTATTATAATTTGAGGCCGGAGGCCGTCCCAAACACGCAAACATCGCTATAGAAACTGGGAAGGGTTTAAAGGTTCAGTGTTTATTTTAGAAAAATAATTGAAAATCAATTTTAAGTTTTGAAAATTTTGGAGAAAGTGAGCGAAGGGAAAGAGAGGGTGTGAGCGATTATTAAGAAAAGCTTGTATGCGATTAAATCTGTATGTGAAGGTGCGTGCTTGGGGGCAGTTAACCAAGTCCCCCTTGTCCCGGGTTTTTTGAAGACAAGTCGTCTCTTTAGCAGGTGTTTGGTTGGGCCGAAAAAAGTCGAATAGCATTCCTTGGAGTTCGTCAGGATGTAGGCGGGAGAAAGGACGGAGGGTGTGAAAAATTTTGGAAGCAACAAGTTGATTCAATAAGGACTCTGCCTTTGAAAGAGAGGGGCGGGATAGTTTTTCCAAGAAGTCAACGTTTTTGAGTTTTCTTTACATTTTCCAATTAAGTTGTTCATAACTAGGTTGTTTCCCGATGAACTCAGAACTCTAGCCCTCGCTGTTCCACAAGAAACCGGGGCCCCTAATCCCACCCCACGGGTCCGGCCCATAGCCCTGGGTTTTTTTACATTTAAACAAGCAGAGGCGCGGCCGAAGATCTAATTCCCCGACCGCAGTGAAACCCGCATCAGGTGACAAAAACGACACGTCGTCTGCGTATGCCGAAACCGAGGTATTTCTCGTATCAGGAAGTTTGAAGCCACTCTTGATGTTAGAACAGTTTGTTCAAAGTGGCTCTATAGTAATCAGTGCGGTCGGGGGCACCTGACGATGCCCTTCTCAGGAGGGCGACGTCAGAGCACCTGGGTCAGGCTCTCCCGGGAAACCCCTGTCAGGAGCTGTAAAAGACGGAAAATCCCAAACCCATGGGCCCCCATTGTGTTAAAAAAATAGCAGTAGTCAGCGTTGTCAAAGGGTTTTGGTCGAGGTTGACTGCTAACAAGGTCGTTGAGATCCGGTCAAAATAATGTCTCGGGTCAGATTGAGTTATCAAAATCGACCGCCCGTACACAAAGGTTTGATCTTCGTTAACGACGCTGTGAATCACTGTTTGGCCTGCTGGCGAGCAACGCATAAATTTTATAGTCTGTGTTAAGAGACCGGGCGCTATTTAATGTTTTGAAGGTCTCCCTTCGGAAATTAAAGTAATAACAGCACAGGAAGGAACGCGGAAGTGAGCCGGAAGTAAAAGAAAAGTTGAGGACAGAAAGAAAGTCATTTTAAAATTGGAAACACTGGAAAAAATTCAGAACTAAAAACCATGAGACCAGGTGATATATTTTCCAAGTTGTCGACAGAAGGGCAAGTTCCTCAAGAGACAGAGGGGAGTCAAGGTCCTCCCATCTTGAGGTTCAATATTGAGGGCCTCGGTGATTTCTAAGCGCTCTCGTCAGTCGGTACTCGACTATAGGATTTTTGAAAAAGGGGTGTTTGGGGTTTTTTTCATTGGGTTTCGGTGATATTGCCAGGGGAGTGTATTTTACTGATAGATTTAGATATTGAGTTTTTTCAAGGTTAAAGAAGTAGGATTGGAAGAGTCGGTTTCATTTAGGTGTTTAAGGGGATCTGACGAGGCTTTACTTTATTTTAAGTTGTTCGTTTAATATTTTTTTGTTCCCGGAGGACCTCTTTGGCTGAGACGTGAGATCTGCGCAGTTTGTAACTTTTCAATTTTTGGTTCAGTTCAGAAATAATCCCCCGTCTTTCTTTTGCAATTTTTGACTATATTTTAAGTAAGAGTTTAATGTGGGGCTACCAAATCCCCACAAGAAAGGTTTGAAAATTATTTTTCATGTTGCCAATTGGGCCAAAGTTACAGATGATTTCGTTATAAGCATTGTGAAGAAGGAGTTGATTTTCCCAAAAGCGCTACCCTCTGGGTGCAGAGGCAACAATTTTAAAGAGATAGCAGAATGATCAGAAAGAGTGCAAAGGGATGATTTTGGAAGAAAGGACAGAGGATAAAATAGTTTGGGCCGTAAAACGATCCCGTCATCTGGATGAGCCAGACTGAGACAATTATTTCTGAACCATGTAAATGTTTGAACATTCGGGTTGATACCTGATATCACGCAACGACAGTGCACTCACCGCGTCGCCTGAGGGCACATGCAACTTTTGGGGCGATCTGGCATAAAAGACGGTCGACGACGAGGGTCCTCCGTGCAGTTGAAGTCACCTCCGATGACGATGAGGCCGTCGTCAACGTTGACACAATGCTCGGGAAGGACTGGATGGAATCTAAAGCGAGTTTGTCGTTTTGAGGAATTAAAAGTTGTAAAGATAGAAAAAGGTGTTATTAGTCTTTCCTAATACAGATTGCGTGAAATATGTATTGGAAGACACATAAAATAAGAAAAATTATATGGGAAACCCTTTCATTCAAATATCACAGATTTCTTTTACGGACCCGCGGAAGTGGAACATTTTTAAGTTCTCGTCCTCCCATTCTCAATTATCAGAAAAAGGGTTTTGTGTCTGCCATCTTTAAACTATAACGCCCCATTTTGAAATGGGGAATCTGATTGTTGACACATAGTAATGTGTATGAACTGTAAACCAAACCTTTTAAAGGCTACACCTTAAATTTATTTTTAGAATTTAAACACATTTATACACTGATAGATTGTACCCACTTTTTAACATGTTGAGCCTAAACCATGTTTAGTTATGTTTTTTGTGTGATGTGTGTTTGAATGCTAAACCATATGAACGGTGTCAAAAGGTAAGCATGTTTAGCTTTGTGACATGTAGAGATGATAACCATTCAGCATTTTAACGCATTCCTAAACACGTATATTTTGCGTGTGTTTAAATTCTAAAGCATTTTACGTGTATGACATTGTAAGATACAAGTCTCTTACTATTTTAAAAGGTTAAAGGGGTATTTATTAACAGTGGCGGATTTTTAACAGGGGGAAAAAGGCCCCCCAAGGCCTCAAAAAATGGTATATCTCAAGTACATGGGGCCAAGGAGAAATTTTTGTTTTTTTTTGTTAAGATTTGGGTCATGTTAAATAAAGGCTTTTTAAGATATGGCCCACATGCATACCATTTTAAAGATGGCGACTTGTTTAGTTTAATTAAACAATGGGGCCCCCCATAAAACAATTGGATGAAATTCCCGTTTTGGGCGAATTCATGACAGGGCCCGGAAATGGACGCCTGAATCCCCGGGAAATGGCCAGAAAGATCATTTAGGCTTTCGTTTCTCATGTTATCGGGCTTTGCGGTACACATAATTGTACATCTGTGTGTTTTCCGGAAAACGGAAGGTGGGGATATTTTTTCCTTTTTTGGGCCCTATTTTTAAAAAGCCGACCAAGAGTGCTGAGCTATGGCAGGGCATGGCAAAAACGAGGGAGAGATTTTTTGACTTTTCAATGACAAACTTTTTACAATTTCAAAAAAAAGTAAAAATATAAAAAACAAGAATATATTGAAAAGATCATTTTAATCACCATAGAACAATTAAAAATTTTGGGAAAAACATTAATACTTTTTTAAGTCATCAGAAAAGAGCAAATTTTGGGGGAATTGCGAAAAAAAAAAACTACTAAAAAAAAAATTTTTGAAAAATTATGTTTAAATTTAACCAATAAATATTTGCCCCCAAAAACAAACAGAAATACGAAAAAAAAGAAATGAAAAAGGGGTTCCAGGGGTGGGGCAAACGTTTTGGGGGAGGAAACCATGGTTCCCCGGGGGTGGGGAACTGGCAACATTTTGGGGCCTTATATCCCACCCCGGCCCCCAAAAGAAAAAGGTTGAAAGAAAAAAAAATGCCCCCAAAGGGGGACGAGAGAAACAGAAAAATTTTCAAACCCGGGTTTAAAATAGATGTCAGCTTGTCATTAATGATGATGAAAAAGGTGTTTTATTTTCCCATTTTTTTTAAAAATTCATCATTTATTGAAACGAAATAGTTGTTTCAAAAGTTTTGTTTTTATACGGTGTGAAAAATTAATAGTGGGTCCAAAAATTGTGGTTCTGTAAAGATTATAAATGACTGACGATGAGGTATTTTTGACAGGCGTCTGCCTTTTTTGCCCCCTAACTGGGATCAGGCCCAGTAGAGGTAAAAGTTCGTAATTTCGGAAAAAGACGATTGAAGACATGGGGCGTTGAGAAAGGGGTTGGATGGACGGACACGTGAAAAGAGATAAAGTCCCTCACCCCCACCACCACATGTGAAAAAAACCCGGTTTGAGATGTTGCAAAACAAAAGTGACGGATGATGTTATGTAGATTTAATTGTGGCCCCCCTTTTTTTTTTAGAGGGGGAAACTGTAGATATTTTCCATTGGTTTTTTTAGGCCCGGGTTCATTATTGTCCAATGATGTTTTTTTTGACGGTTGCTGGTTGAAGGGTGTTGATGACGTTGAAGGATTTGGATGGTGCGGAAATTGATTGTCCTGTTGTTGATGATGACGTTGAGGGACGATCTGGTTTAAAAGGCACTTTTTTAGAACGGAGACAGGCGGGAAACCTCTCATTGAAAAAAGAGGGGAAAAAGCGGACAGTGGTGTTAGAATAAAACTTTTTTTGAAGGCGTGAAGATGGAAGAAAAGTCAAAGAAAACATGACGTCTGGGGTTTTTTCCCAGAATCCAGTGGTAAAATTGGAGATCCCCACCGGGCCCGACCCCGGGTCGGGGCCGAGAGGGATCCCCCATCTCGCTGTTTTTTAAATTTAAAAGGGTATTTATGGGAAAATTAAGGACGGTGACTGAGTCGTGTATTATTTTAACCAGCCCCAGACAACCTCCAGGCACGCAGTCTCACCATAATGGGCATTCCAGTAAAAAAAGCGGATCAGTATTCAAGAAGAGTAAAAAGTCAAATTTTTTGAACGACAAGGTGATATTCAAGAAACCAAAAGGTGGTAAAATTAAAAAGGTAACAAAATATGGAAAACAAAAGGTGAAACTCGTGCCGGGAGGTTGACAAGGCCAACCCCCCCCCCTTGTCGGGTTTCTAAACACAATTTGTTCTTTGGTGGTGTTTTTTTTGGGACCAGCAAATAACCGCCCCCTTAGTTCAGGAAATCATCGGCGGGCGATGCCGCAGACAATGAAAAGTTTTGATGCAGCGGGGCGGTTGGTCAAGATTTTTAAACAAAAGGGAGGTCGGATCCGACCACCCAAAAATTTCGATTGGGTTTTTAATAGTCCTTTTTTGCTGCTTTTTGGTTTTTATGAACCAGGAACGACGGGTCTCGTCTTCCAGGGGTTTAGGGCTGGTCGCTTCGCCCGATCCACGATCCTCCCCCAACCCCTGGGTTTTCTCGTTTTTGGGCGCGCGGCGGGGCGCGACCAAAGAAAGTCTCGATCGCGTAAAAGCGGCGCTCGGGTAAAAAACAGAGACATTATCTGCCGGAACTGGAAAGGGCGTGGGGGCCGGAAACCGTTCATGAATTGAACGCGGCCCCGAGGGGGGAGCCTGACGGATGCCCTTCTCAAGGGAAAAAGGGGGTCAAAAAGCCGCAATTTGACTAAACTCGGAACCCGCTGTGGGGTTTAAAAGGAAACGGTCCCCACCCCTCTCGGTCAAGGGGTGCCCGGATGAACTTTTCGAACCCTTTTGCGATTGAGGTTGCCCGGTAAGGGAATCTTTTTTCATTGGCATAGTAAAGATGCCCCTTATCAGACCTACGTTGTTGGATTGGCGCCCGGGGACGCAGTGGGTCTGATCCCCCCTACGACGCTGCCGATGCATTTTCGGTCTGTTAGCGAAAACCTTGCAGGATTTTGTAATATTTTTAAAAAGGGGAGCGGGCCCGCCAATTGGCTATGTCTGAGACCCCCTTCGGGAAAAAGGTAATTACCGCCCTCCTGAACGAACGAGGAAGCCCCGGTAAAAAAGAATAATTTAAAAAAAAGGGCGTTTTTAAAATATCCCCAAAAGTTTATAAATTCCCCGGACGGCCCCAGGGGGGCTTTACCCTTGGAAGTTTAACAGCTATTTCTAATTCCTCTAGAGACGAGGACGCCCCAGGCCCTCAGCCTCTGAAGATCAAGACGGGGCAGGTCCTTAAAAAGCGGGACGCCCTCATCGGTCAGTTTTTGAGTAAAGATTTTTAAATTTTAAAAATATGAGTTTTTATAAGAGAATTTTTGAGACTCCAGAACCCCAAGGGGATTCTGGAGATAGTTGGAACAGTTTAGATTTTCAAGTTTAAAAAACATATGAAGATTTTTCCCCTGCAACGTGTTTAAATCTCGACCATGAGGGGGCCCCGCGCTCGATTTTAAAAATAAGTTTAATTTTTTTTTTTGTTCGAAGGACCCCTTTTTTTCCCGGTGTGATTTCTGGCGCAGACTGAAGGTTCAATAGTTCATTTTTTTTAAAAAATCTTCCGTTTTTGAAAGAATTCTTTTTTAAAATGTTGTGTAATAGATTTAATTGGGGAAAAATCCCACCCAAAATAAATTTGGGGGAAAACGAAATGTTTTGACGCCATTCTCCCCAAAAAAACTTATAATTTTTTTGTTTCTTCATCCTGAAGAGATTATTAAAAAGCCATGGGCTACCCCCAAATTTGGGCCCGGGGGAGTTTTTTAAAAAAAGGCGGAGGATGGGGAGAACAGGGGGTTTTTGGGGAAAGAATGGGATAAAATATCAGGATGAAGATACAAACGATCTAACGGCTTTGGAAAACCCCCAATCCCCGGAGGGTTCCGGCCCAAAATTTTTTTTGGGGTTTAGTCCGACAAACATCACACAAAAGAATGCACCCAGTTTCCTTGGGGGCCTGCGTCTGGATCTACGTTCTGGCGAGCAGACGGTCCAATTGATTTCTTAGTTGAAGTCCCCCCGACCTCAACGACCCTATTTACAAAAAAGATAAATGTTTGAAAAAGTTAAAGACTTTTTCAAACAAGAAACTTGGGGAAAAACATTTTATGGAAAATAGTTTGGTTGTTTTAATTTTAGAAAAAGGACATGTCCTTTAAAACAAAATTAAAAAAATTTTTAAATTTTTTTTAAAAGTTATTACCCCCGAGCCACGGGGTTGGGGGGGGAGAAAAGGGGTGGGGGCCATGGCCCAGCAGAACTCATTTTCCCGGGGGTTATAAGTCTCCCGGGGCCCATGTCAGAAAAAAATAAATTTTCAAAAAAATTCATGGCGGCATTTTTTTTTTGGGGTTGAACGCCGGGGTTTAAAAAAAATGAAAAACCCCAAAAAATTTATCTAAAATCTCGATCGTTGGGTTACGCGTTGTTGATCTGTTAATAGGGGTTGCCTGGGGGTTTGTTGTTTAGGTCCGGGGACTTTGGGGGGAATCCTGCCCAACAGGCTTTTTTTTGTTTTTTGGGGGCCAAGAAACCCCTGACTCTTTAGAAGACAAGGACCTTTTTTTGAAATTAATCAGGCCCCCCCCTCGTCTTCGTGCCAGTGTCTTTCCCCAACCATTTTTCGTTCGTCGACGGGCTGGGGTGAGACGTGGGGTTTGTGATTTGGACGGGGGGGGAGTTGACCATCATGGGGGGGGTGTCTTTACAGGGTGAAAAAGGTATTTTGTGGGGCGGGGTTGAGAAGATTTTCTCAGATACCTGAAAAAAATCTGGTCGGTGGTGGGGCGTCACCAGATGAGCAACCGGGTTTGGGTGGGGTGGGTGAGCGAAACGGGAAAAAGAAGAAAACCATACAAAAAGGCCCAAGTGATGTATATATACTATTATTTTTTCCAACAAAAATTAAATGTTCTGACATTGGTTTTCGGCAATAATTTTTCCCAAAAGTAATTTCATTTTTTTCCCAAAAAAAAATAAACAATTTTTTGACAGAAATTAATTGATTTTTCAACCAAAATTAAGTCCAGCACCCATTTAAAAAAATTTCATTTTGGTGGAAATACATCGACATGAACATGCTTTTACAACAAAGCACAAAAAATTTTTACCCCCGCCCGGGCTATACTTTCCCTTGAAAATAATGGGCCCTTCTTATTTCAAAAATACTTCATTCCCCCCACCAATCCCTTTTTCGGGCTGGTAATGTTTGAAAATATCGGGTTAATTTTTGAAGATGTTTGAAAAAATTTTATTCTTTATTGGTTCGTTAAACAGGTTTTTTTACCCCAAACAAAAAAGTTTCAAACTAAAACAAACTAGTTATTAATTAAATCACTAGTATTCGGCTCAGGGCTTTAAAAAAGGGGGTGGAAGGGGGGGATTAGTGGGAAACCCCATTGGGTGTGGCCCAAACCCGGAATGGGGGGAGGAGGGGTTAGGGAACCCCCCATTGGGTAGGAAGCCAACCAGGTTTAGGAGGGAGGATTAGTGGAACCCCCATTGGGGCAAAAACCAACCAGGAATTGGGGGAGGGGGAAGGGGAACCCCATTGCAGTGTGAGGCCAACCAGGGGGAGATGGAGGGATTGGTGGAACCTCATTGGGAGTTGGCCAACCAGGGTTTAGGGGGAGGGATTGTGGAACCCCCATTGGAGGTTTGGCCCCCGGAATTTAGAGTGGAGGGTTGGGCCATTTTACGAACCAACCGGGTTGAGGGGGGTTAGTGGCCCCATTGGGTATGAAGCCAACCAGGTTTAGGAGAGGAGGGATTAGTGGAACCCTCTTTTCAGTAGTGAGGCAACCCCCGGGAGGGAGATGGGGGGTTGTGGTCTTGGGTGGTACCAAAAGGTTTAGGAGGGGGGGTTAGTGGGAAACCCCTTTTGGGGTGTTAGGCCCAAACCCGGGTTTGGGGGATGGAGGGGTTTGGGGGAAAACCCCATTGAGTAGTAAGCCAACCCCCGGGGTTGAGGGGGGGGGGGATTTAAAAAACCCCCATTGGGTATGAACCCGGGGTTTAGGGAGGAGGAGATTGTGGGAAACCCCCATTGGTATATGTCAACCGGGTTGAGAGGGAAAGGATTGGGGGGAATCATTGGGGCAAGTACGGGAATTGAGGGGAAAGGAGGGGGTTATATGGAATGCCATTTGAGCAGTCTATTTAAAAACCAAATTTAGGAGAGGAGGGGTTATGGAACCCTATTCGAGCAGTGACTATTTTAACCAACCCGGTGAGGGGGGGGGGAATTGTGGAAAGGTCATTCGAGCAGTGACTATTTAAAGGCAACAAAATTTAGGGGGAGGGTTAGTGGAAACCCCATTGGGCAGTCGCTATTAAAGCCAACCAGGGTTTAGGGCGGGTATAGCTAAGGAACGTGGGCCCCTTGGCAGTAATTATTTAAACTAAGCCGGGGATTGTGAAAACCCCCATTGAGCAGTGACTATTTTAAAAACCAGGAATTGGGGCGGGGGGGATTGGGAAATCCTCTTTTACGTATTCCCAAAAGGGAAATTAGGGAGGGGGAAGTTGGGAACCCTTATTCAGTAGTGACATTTAAAAACCCAAACCAGGTTGGGGAGGGAGGGTTTGGAACCTCATTGAAAGGGTTATTTTAAAGCCAACCGAATTGGGGGGGGGTGGGGGTTAGTGGAATGCCTTTGAGCGTGACAAAAAGAGGGGGGATTGTGGGAACCCCCATTCAGATTTACTTTTAAAGCCAACCCGGGAAATTGGGGGGAGGGGGGAGATTGGGGAAACCCCCTTTTTACTTGTTTTAAAAACCCAAACCCTGCGAAGAAAACCCCGACAAACATTCCATTTGATTAATGAATATTGATTTAATTTTTCCCCCCATCGAAGTGCAACCCTTAGGGTTTCCGGTGTCTTTACTCGGGCGGGGTTCGAACCCCGACCTCTTTCTTTAGTGCAGACGTCTTTCCCCAAAACCGACCCCGATGACAATTGGCCGCTAGAATCCCAACGGGGTTCCCGATATATGGTTGGGAAATTCTGGCGTCGGGGGAAAAAACAGTATCAATGTCCGTCCGTGTGGTTTTCCCAGACACTCGAAAGCACTGAGTATGCAGTGCTATGCACTCTCGGTAGGGGAAAAATTTAAAACAATTGTTTATCTCCGATGAAAATTTTCCCAAAATAAAATATTATTTTTCAGGGGGGCTTTTTGAAAAAGTGTACGTGTGCCGTTGCGCTGCTGGGCCAGTTGGAAATTCCTCCCGACCTCGATTTTAAAGGGCCTATCAATCAAGTTGGGATTTTTTTGGTGCAGTCTTGTAATTGTATCTGGAGGATGTTGTATTATTAATTTTTGATGTTACTGGATGCAATCGTACAAACAACACACGAAATTAACATTATATAGCTAAATCTTCATAAACAGAAAATATTAATATTGGCCTATAATTGGATATTAACCTTGAGTGAAGAAGAAACAATAATGGCTGAGAGAGTAGAGAAATGGTCAAGAGAAGAGAATGGGCGGAGAGCAATTTGAGCAAAAAAAAGTCATTATTTTAACAACATAAAGTTAAAACAGAAATAGACAAGTCAGGGACGGTGAACAATAACCAGATAATGTGAATACAATAAACAATCACTATAAGATGGGCAGGTTTAATACAAGTGAAGAAAATAAAACTATTAATCAATCTTAAAATGGCTTATTTTTATTTAAATTTTTGTTAATTTTTTATTCTACTTTATTTTAAATTTGCGCTTGGGCTGGTGGGATAAATTATGGTCGGGCCTATGTACTGGCGAATTTTCAACAATAGAGGGCGCATCCAATATGGTAGCTGCCATCGTCAGACTCTATCTATTTTCATTACAAAGAAGACGTGGCAAAATTATAATATTAACGTTGCAAAATGTATAGTATAAGTATAAGGGAGGATTTTTTTTGAAGGAAATCAAGTCCGAAACCATCAAAGTGGATTTTAGAGATAGTTTTCGCATTCTTATCACCAAAAATCGATAGAATAATTTTTTAACTGGTTGAGTGGTTGCAAAAAATCCAAAAAAACCTAAAAGTGGCGGCCGGATACGACATTCTTTCCATTAATTTGGTCATTAGGCATGTGTCCCAACCAAATAAAATGTTTGATAATATAAGAATCTAAACCAAAATAGAAACTTCACTTTCACCATTTTCTGTCAAATATGTACAGTATGTAATCAGGGTTTCACATAATTGCCAGGGACATTGTCTGATTATGTTTTATTAACAATGTACATCATGTAAATTATTATTATGTCTACCGATGGCAATGCAAATTAATAATGATCATGTTAAAGATACTCACAGAATCCACCATGTCCAGGTAGATGCTGCTAAGCACCAGTTTGTTCAGTCTATGCCTTTCTCCATGATTGATCGATGGTCTATCAAGCTAGTAATAAGCATTTTCATCATTTTCTGGCCCAGTGGTACTGGTAGTCATGTACCTTGACTCCCCACAATATTCATGACCGATGCAAAACAACAACATGAGGACCACACGAATGTAACTTCTTTGGCAAGCATCAAACGCGAAACTAAATATGTTTTCTACAAATGTCTGTTCGTGGTAACAGTGTATGACTGTTAAGAATAATGTTATTTGTTCTACAAAATACTGTGACACAAAACCATGCAACAAGACAGTTCAATGATGGGATTGCACCGACGCGTCGCGACATGATATCCACTGCACGGCACTGTGTGATTTTCGGGTTTAAGCGCGGTGACACTTCAGTGTCCAAAAATTGACCCAAATAAATACTAATAAAGTGGTAAATGAAGGATTCCAAAAAATGCGTGGTGCGTCAATTGAAAAAAAGTTTTACTTTTTTTAAGTTTGTCGTCGGGTTTTTGTTAAAAATCCTAAAAACTCTTTCCCGTAATAAAAAAATGGAAAATTTTGGGTTTGGTTTCGTCAGTTGTTATTTCGTTCATGTTTAAGTTTGAAGGCTTGTTTTTTGGGAGGATCCTTTTTGGGACAGCCCTGAAAAAAAAAAAACAAACATTTTTTAAACGTACAAAAAATGGGTGTTCGGCTGCGCTCGAAACCTAAAACTAAACATTTTGTTAAAAAAAAAGGTGTTTGAGTCCACATCATATTTTGGTTCATCTTTTATTATACAATATCAATTTTTTCAAAATTTTCAATTTTGTTTGAATGTGTTGATTTGGGACTTTCTTTTTAACCCGGGGAAGTAAAGGTCAGAACAGGTGATTTGAAGGTCATATATATGACACAATGAAACTTCCTCTGATCATAAAAAAATAACGGATTGTTTGGGTTCAATTTTCGAGTTTGGGAAAAAAACCCCTTTTTTAAAAATGCCATGGGGGCCTGAACTTTGATGTTCATCAAACATATTTTTGAGAATAAAGATGTCACTATCCTTTTTTCCCCAAAGAAGTCATTTTTTTTCCCTAGTTTTTTGATTTATTTTTTTCAAACCTGCCCAAGATGGCACTTTGACAGGTGATGACTCATCCTTCACTTTTAAAAAAAAGGTCACTGTCAATAGAATTTCGCCCCGAAGGATATACCAGAAAGAAAGGTCTGATTTCATGTCTGTGTCGAAATGTCACATAATTCAAGATTTTGGATATGGATTGGGAAAATATTTTTTGTGGTTCTGAGTTTGTTTTTTAAAATAAAATGTGTTTTTAGTGTATTTCGCTGTCTGATGACCCCCAAACTTTACCTGAAACTATATGTCAAAAATGTGACAACTACATGTTATGGTAAAATTCTTCAATTTTAAAAAGGCCTGTGAATTTTGGAACTTTTTTTTTGTTGAAAGTCTCATCGAGAAGGAAAAAAGGGGAAAATACGAGATTGTCAAAATTGCAATTACAAATTTAAAATAAGTAATCCCGTAATTAATTTGATTACAATATCAGAGATCTTAAAAGCCTAAATGAATCCAAACAATGGTTTCTTTTTTTAAAGGGGTATACTTTTGGATTTCCCAACCCCCTAAATGTCTCCCTCTTTGATTTTAAAGGAAAATTTGTTTTTCCCAAAATTGTATCGTAAACTAATTTTTGGGTCCGTGATTAAAAGAAATTTCCCAGGTCTTAAATTTTGACATATTTTTTTTATATTCTAAATTGAAAAAATTCGATCTATTTTTGAGATAAAAAATAATCTTTTCACCTGTTTTAATTTTCCGTATTGATAGAAAGTCATTGATATGGTTTTGATTGTATATTTTAAAATTTTTTCTCAAAACCATGTAAAAATTTTACATGCCTCCAAACCCAACAGGGCCCGATTTTTTTAAAAAAATATCTTGGAATAATTTAAAGTATACTTTGTCCATCATCACCCATTTGTTCCCCAACAATGAGCGGGTAAGTTTACATTATACATGTATATTTAACACCCTTTTTTGATTTTCCCCATTTTGTCAAATTATACATCAAATTGAAGCTATGAATAAAACCCTTTTTAAAATCGTTATTAAAACCCACTAATTTGACCATAAAAGCATTTATGGTAACTTTTCACAAAATTCAATATTAATGTAAGAATTCAATTGTGTTTTTTTTTTTTTAAATGGTATTTAGTTCTAAAATTTTGGTTTGAACTTAAAAAGTTGGTTTTAAAACAATACGTCAAAAATTTAAAGAAGTGTGACTTGGAAGACTATTTTTTTTTTTAAATTTTGATTTTTGTGGTCAGAATAAAAAACTAAAATAAATAAAGACGAATTTCAAGGTATGATTTTCAAAATATATAATAAAATAACATATAAGGGCTATACGAAACATTAACTTCTGGTTCAGTCATCCAATAATTTTAAATTCTTAAGCCCGGTTCAATCATGAAGTCCAAAAATTTTTTTTCTCATAATATGGGTGTCAATTGTGCCAAATTTGGTAAAATTCAATTTTTCTGAAATAAAAATATAAAATTTACAGAATATGATTCAAATATTTTTTCCCAAAAAACTTTCGGGTTTTTGAAAAAAAGGAGGGGCGTTAAGGTCATTCTGAACGAATGGGGGGTAGTTCAAGGTCTTTAAAAGAGCAAAGATTTAAAAAATATTTTTTTGTGTTTCATGGATATGATTTTAAAAAAATTTTATTTGTGTAATTCGATATCGATGCCTTTAACCTGACCTCACAACCAGGATACAACTTCTTTGGTCATGTGAAGTTTTTAAAGTTCTGTACCAGAATAATGATGAAAAAATTTGGCCTTAATTTTTTAATTAATTAATTTATTTATTTAAAGATAATGAAAAATATTATTTGGTTTTTAAAAAATTAAAATGAAAAAAAAATTCATTAAAATTTAGAAATTTGTTGGGTAAAAAACCAAATTTAAAGTAAACACCAACAATTTTGGAAAAAATTTCCCCATTTTTTTTGTCAACCTTTTTCCCCTGTTTTTAAACAATCATTGTGGGAAATTTTTTGTTTTTAAAATTTTAAAATTATTCCATTTGCAAAAATAAAATTTTAAATTTAATTGATAAAAAAATAAAAAAAAAAGAAATAAAATAAAAAGTTAAAAACCGTCAAATTTAATTGATTTTTATTTAAATTAACTCCCGTGCCTGAAAACATTTTTTCAACGGGGATTTGGGAAACTGTTACCTGAAATTTATTATAAACAAAAAAAAAAAAAAAAATTTCATCACAGCATCATTAAAATTTTCCCCCCTGAGGGTGTGGGTCTTGTACAATACAATGACAAATTCGATCAAGTGTTTAAAAATTTAAAAGTTTGGGCAGTTTTTTTTAAAAAAATACTTTAGGAAAGACAACACAATTAATTTGAAAGGGTAACTGTAAAAAAAAAAAACAAACAATACTGAAATGATCTTCTGATTTTACATGTATATGTATTTTTTGTCATTAATGTTGAAAATACAATTTTATAAATAGTCATTTTTAAAATTATTGTTTAAAGGTGGCAAATCTTCACGATCAACAGGGCATAGAATCAGGTTCGTTCAGTTTAACTCAGTGACAAAATAATACCCATAAATATATTCCCTTGCTGCGCAAAATGGAATTTTCAGTCACATGTTCGTTTAAACTAGGGCACCAATTCCCTGCCCCGTTTGGGTTTTGCTCTGATCGTGAATACGTCTGTTTAACCCAAATTTTGTTTTTGGGTTGATGGAGTACTATCTGGAGCATACAAAAAATAGGAAATTTAATTTGGTGATCTGAAAATATTCCAAGGCAAACCCTCAAGAAATTGGGGGAGTTTACTATGTTTATATGGCCCCCCCCGGGTTCCCTTTAGCAATATACATTTTACTAATCACCAACATAATTTTCTTTAAAAACCTTCATTTGGGGGATGTTTGGGTCAGTCAAAAAAAAAAAAAATTTTAGTACTTTTTGTTCTAACATTAAAAAAATTCTGAAAACCTAGATGTGTCTTGAGGTCCTGAAAAAAAAATCCCTTGAGGGGGACTGTTCCCCCCACACACACACTCTCACACCCCCCCGCCCCTTGATTTGTGGGGGATTCCTTTTTTCGTTCTATTTCCCTTTTCCTTTTAATTCTCCCGTGGGCAAGATTTTCTATGTTACCTTGTGGGGTCAATTGTTTGTGTTTTGGACCCCCGAATTGGGGTCGTTACTATGCGACAAGGGGGGATTCCTTTTTCGTTCTATTATCCCTTTTTAGAATTCTCAAGGGGGGGCCAAATTTCTATAGATTCTCTTGGGTACCATTGTTCCATTTGTTTGGGGAACAAAATCGTAAAAAACACACACACACACACACACACCCTCACGCCCTTGATTTGTGGGTATTCCTTTTTTCGTTCTATTATCCCCTTTCCTTTTAAATTTTCCGGGGGAAGATTTTCTATAGTTACCGGGGGGCCCCAAATTTTTCCTGTTTTTTGGGCCCCTTAAAATTGTGCTTCACACACACACACACTCACACCCACTTTTCTTTGTTTCGTTCTTTTTCCTGTTTCGTTCTTTTCCCTTTTCTATTGAAATTCCCCCTTGGGGCCAGCTTTTTAAAAATTCTTGGGGGCCATTGTTCCATTGTTTTGCCCACAGAAACGTGAAGACACACAACAAAAAATTTTTCAAAAAGCCCCGATTTATTGGTTACCTTGGCGTGTTTTGATGCTTTTTGGTGTTGAACTGATTCTCATGATGCCAGCCATTTCATCTGTTCATTTCTCACATCTGGGAAACTAAAATACAAATATAAAAAAAGTTAAATGATTCTGTGAAAAAAAAATTTTGAATGGGGAAGGAACATGTATTACTCGAAGGGCCCATAATGGGAAAACAACCTTCTTACCCATTTTTTATTTTTTATCCTGAATTTGGTGCACATGTTGTCTAAACACACCATGTTTTTTTTCCCAAATTTAAAAATCTATTAACTCATCCCCCTGCACCTTATTTATTAGTTTCTTTTTTTTCAGGTCTTCATCTTTTATTTATAAAACCGTTTCTTTGCTTTAAAGGAGGACGCTTTTTTTGTTTAAAAATAATAAAAACAAATGTTTGGGAGTTGGGTTAACCAGTCAGAAAAAAAAAGGATTTCCCCATGACAATTTTGGCCCACTACAAACAAATCAAGTAAAAACATCCTTTGGTTGGGGGGACAACAACCCAAAAATTTTTATTTACATGGTTTTCATACATGTACTGTACATTTATGTAGGCATTTAAAATGAAGCATTTGCAACGGACCCCTTTTGATTTTGACTATGGCACTTTTTAAAATTTTTTCGGGACAAATTATCTACCCATGCCGCGATTTAGTTAAAATGCAAACTTAAAATCTTTAGGCACACTGCAAAAAAAGGAAAGATAGATTAATTTTGTTTTCCCGAAATAGATGCAGTACTACAGTTTCGTACGTCACAAATCCCCAGGGTTTGGGCGCGATAATTATTCTCATGGGCCCTCTTTACAAACGCACATTCTGGGCAATGTACCCTCAAAAATGTTAACCTTTTTAATGAATTATTTTTTCCCTTTCTCGAAAACCATTTTATTTTCTTTATTTTTTTTTGGAGTTAAAAAAAAATTCCTCGTATTTTTTCATGTAACCAAAATAAATGGCCGCCAAACGTTTTTAATGAAAAAAGTCACTGATCACTGATACCAATGTGATTGGAGATTCCCCTCGACAGAATGCCTAAAAGGGAAAAAAGCCAGTCTACCTTTGCCACGATTTTGAACCCATCGGGGCAGAACGTTGCCAATTTCCCCTTTGTGGATCTAAGCTTTCAACCCGAAAAATGGGGGCCTTTGGGGAGGATTATGTCAAGTTTGGCCCCCAACATCTTCATAAACAGGTTCAAAATTCCATGATGGAATGGGGCCAAAATAAACAAGGTGCATTCCGACCCCTTTCAAGGGAACGAGTCAAACAAGGCTGGTCCCCCCCTATTCAAGATGTTTTCGCCAGCGACAAGCCTTCGCTCCTGGGCTGGGTCGACCTGGCCCCCCATTGATGGCAACTTTTTAACCCGAAGACCCAGGCCAAGACCAAAATGGATGACCACTGTCCCGGGCCTTTCTTTGCAAACGATTGTGCTTAATCCTCGAACAGTTGGAAAACAATTTGGGATCCCTCTTGCCACACATGCAGACTTTTGGGCCTTAAAGACCAAAAAAAAGGGTGATGCACCAACTCCCTGGGCCCCTACACTGAGCCCCCATCACCGTAAATGGCGAACCTTAAAGTTGGGAAAAAGTTTGTCTCCCCAGGTGCCTGTCTCCATGAAATCGCGGGGTCAGCGGTTTCGTGGAAGCGCGTTTTTGGAAGACTTGCCTCTGTCTGGGAGCGCAGAGGCTCAGGCTACAGACTAAACTTAAAACATTCGGTCCTATCCCGTTCCTGGAGCCCTATGTGCAAGCGGCAAAAAAGCTAATTTCCATATGAGATGCCCGGGGTTCCACATCAAAGGGCAGGACAAGGCCCCAAACCCCGAGGCCCCAAAAGGGCTGTTGAAGGCATCTATGCTATCTCGCGCTCTCATGAGATGGGCTGGTCATGTTCCCGCAGCTGAGAACCCTCCCAAAAAAAGACTGCTCTCGGTGAACTTGCCAGGCAAGCGTCTGGGCGGCCGGGAAAACCCTTAGGACCCAAAAGGGCCCTTTTAAAAAAGCTTGGTCGGGACCCAGAGACCGGAGGCCTCCCCCGCCCCAACTGGCGAATTGTCAAGCATTTTTGGAGTTCGGGGCCCGCACCCACAAAACCCAAACAGAACGACAGTCAAGGAGAATCAGCTCTTTCCCCATCCAGCCAGACCCGCCACCCCTGTCTCACTGAATCGGATTCCACCCGGGTCCCCCATCACCATCTTCGCACCATAGGTTACTGCACGGGGAACTGGCACTCCCCCCCAGGGCCCAAAAGGGGTTTTCAAAAAAAAAAATAATGTTTTTTTTGTTTGGGGGGGCCACGGTCCCTATTAAATCACCCCCCCTTTAAAAAAATTGGGGAAAAGTGATTTTAAAAGTTAAAAATGGCATTGTTTGAATGTAAATCACGTGTTTAAAAAAACAATTAAAACCTGCCTCCGGGGCGGACCTTTCTTTTGGTTGTTTTTTTTTAGAAAACATTGTATCTGGGGGGGGCATCGTGATGCGGTGCGTGTGCGTGCGTGCAGGCTAAAACATAGTACATGTATTATGCGCGGGAGGGCCGGGGTAATTTTGGCAGGGCCTGTGCTCTGATACCCGTCCATGCTTCGCCCCCAAAAGACATTGGAAGTCTTGGTCATCTTCAAAACGAAAAAATTTTTATATATATATATAATTATAACTTTTTGAAGATGGCGAGTGTATTTGTGTGTGTAAAACAAATTGGGAACGCACAATATAACGTTAACAGGGGCCTTTCCCGAATTTTATAACCTTTGCACATGACGTCTTTGGTACCCCCTCGGGGGTGGTAAAAAGAGGTTTCATTGGTCCAAACGTGCGCCGGTTTTAGATTGCTTTTTCCATTGTTTCATCTTTTTTCCTCTAAGATGGCGGCGGATAGTAAACCCATAAGTCTTTTATTAAGGCCCAAACATAAGACAATACAAATGGACATGCAGTTGGCAATGAAAGTTCTAGTTTGTCAATCCTAAAAAAGATTGGGGGATTTTTTCAGTGAATTATTAATTGTTTTCCTGTTAAATTTATCGGTCAAGGCCTACATATTTTTTTTGTAGGGGCAAAATTGTTAACCCAATTTTTAATTTTTTTTTATTTATTTATTTTTTTAAATAAAACCTTTTTTTTAAACATACAATATTTTGATGTCTGAAATAAAAATAAATTATACCTCCCGACCGAAGCGGGGGGGGGTCTTCTTGGGGCTGTGGAGGGGGGGGTTATAAAAAAAAAGTATTTAAAAAGTAGACACAAATTATTAACATTGCAAATAAAATTATTTTTTCTTTAAAAAAATTGGAAGACGACAGTGAGCGTTCCCCAAATCTACTCTTCTCTAAAAATGGCCTACACTGTCTTCATCCTGGCTTCCAACAGTGTTTCCGGATGGAAGAGATGTTATGGCGGAGAGTTTGATACCAACACCAGTGGATGTAAAGAAAATGCTTTGTACATTTATAAGATTCAAAATTTAATTTCAATTTTTTTTAATTTCAAACGAGCTTGAAAAGTAGGGCGCTCCAAAGGGGGACATAAATTTTTGTATTTTGAATATTTGACAGATTTTTAATTTTGTGCACATTATTTGCAGATAAAGGAAATTTTGGGCCTTTTTTTTTCTGCCAGACCCTTTTAGGTCGGGAAAACACAAAGGGGGGGAAATTTTGTCAAGGCTTTTATATTTTTGACTTCAAAAAATATGTTTCATGTAACCATTTAAATAATAAAATTTTGTGAAATAAACTCCCCAAAATTTAAAAACTTTTATTTTTTAAAATTATAAAAGATCAGGTTTAAAACTCAGTTGAAAAGTTTTGATTATATCACATTAGGCCTTGGTGCCGGAACAAACAAGCCAAAAACTTAAATCAAATATCCTCTCCCCAATAAACAATCTTCCCAAACCAACAAAATTTAGATCTAATCAAAAAACAAAATATAATCAATTAATAAACAAATTTCCCAA
>JAQQFT010000170.1:0-39306 GCA_029582265.1 Zoroaster sp. YZ-2022
TTCAATTTGTAATGTTGGTATGGGGGAATGTTCATGAGCCAATCATGTGTTGTTTTGCATCAAAAAAAGCGAACATAAGAAAGACTTAGCTGCACAAGGGGGGGCGAAAAGTTGGGGGTTTTTTTTTGTCTTTTTCCCCTTTTTTTTTTTTTGGGGGGCGAAACCCTTTTTTAAACCCCCCCTGGATCCCCTTGTCCCCCCTTGCAGCTTATGTGAATCGGGGCTTTTATAAGGCCTTTAAAAGGGGGAAATGACATTGATGGGTTCTTTGTTGAATTTGGACCAAGTGTGGTTTGATGAGTTCGGGGTGATGGAGTCGAGACTTAGCTTTTGTTTGTGATGAGTCTAGCAGCAGTTCGCTGAACGTTATTTAGCCTCCTTTTGAGTTTTGTTAACTCCCCATCAAAAAGGCAGTTACAGTAGTCGAGTCTTGAAAATGACTTAAAGTGTACTGTCCAACTTGGTTGCATGTCGACAGTCAATGATCTCTGGGCCCTGCCAATGTCTAGTGAGGTAGAAGTTGGCGGTCTTGATTATGCTGGACACCTGCGCGAACATGGTCATGTGAGGGTCAAACCTGACCCCAGATTTCTGACTGGCTTGGTTTCTAACCTTTCACGGATGGGAGATTGAACTTGTGAAGTGTGCTCTGAATCCGATCGCTATTACCTCAGTCTTATCAGGCGTTGAGTTTGAGAAATTTGATGACATCCACTGGATGTCATCAAATTTTCTAGATGATCGAAGGCCTGTGCCTCCAGTTATGCAGTCGCTTCGACTTTAGACACATTTTAAGGACCTCAGAGGACTTGACAGGACAAAATAGATGTATAGATCCTGGGTGTCATCAGCGTACATATATGAATTCAAGTCATGTTTACGGATGATCTACCCAAGAGTTTGGAAGTAAAGACATGCAAGATATAACTGACACAAACCAAATACTAGGTTAATAATGGTCGGCGCTCAGCATAAAAACTATGTACATCTGAAAATAAGAAAGGCTCGTCCTCTCAGGCCGTAAGAGTACAGTACATCGGGGACGCATTACGACGTTGATATGGGGCGAGCTTCAAAACCGGCAAGATTCATCCGAAAAGCCCTCAAGACCGGTGCAGAGAACGGCATTCTTATTTCAAACCCAAAGGGTAAAGGGCCGGCGCCGGTTTTTTCAAGCACTGGACCCAGCTAAAGACAAAGCTATAAGGCCAAGTTGAAGTGGAAGAGGAACATTGATATTTTAAACGTACGCTAATTTCAATCCTCTGGGATGACTAACAGAATCATAACATTTGTACAGTTCATATGTGTTACATTTGGTGCAGAAGATAGATTCGCGGGTCCTTTAGTTCTCATCATGTTTGATGTACTTATCAGGGTTGAATCTGACGAGTTGTGTGGTGTTGCCTTTTGATTGGCCAAACATTGTACACTTGTTGGTTGGTTGCACATATGGACAGCCATAAGTTTCATGTACATGGGCATTTACAGACAATCATATTCCCTTTTCAACCTTATATACCTATGGATAGCTTCAATTCGCTGTTGTATGTTTCAGACATGAGAAACCATGGTGAAGTAGACATGATGTAAACGATGGGCCTTGTTCACAGGTGTCCTAATAAGGTGTCGATTTGCCCTCGACCTGGAGTTTACTAGCTTCATCTGTGTTATTGTTTATAGATACTTATCACCCGTATTTGGGTAGTCTTGGTTCAAGACTGTGTTTGTTTTATACACGATCCATCGCCGCTTGGGAGGCGTTATCTCTACAGACACACTGTCAAACACACAGTCTTGGGAAAACTTGTTGAATCTCGAAAACAGGGGGGAAAACCACAACGCATCGTCAATTTTTGATATGCTAGCGCGGGCCCCACATTTTTTAGCGTGCGCACTAAAAATGTGTGCCGTGCCAGCATATCAAATTCACGTAATAGTGTTACCCGCGTTTTCAAAAATAACAAGTTTTTTCGTGTGCTAACCGTTGAGATAATGATAGTGGTTTCATGTAGTAGGATTAACGCCCCTCCTGCGCAACGTCTTTATAATGGCGATACATCGTGTACTAAAACATACATACAGCACAACGATCTAGAACCAAGACTAATGTTCAAACCGATTTGACGGTAAAAATGTTAAATGTTGAATTGCTATTTTCTGGATTAAACAAGTTATAAAGCTTTTATTTGAGGACGAAAATCAATCCAGTCAATGATTAATACCGTAAATTAAAAATCCAAATTAATAAAAGACGTTTTAAATTCTCATATTTGCACGTGGGCCACTCATTATAATTATTGTATGTAACGGGCCGAGGGCATGGGCAGTCTTCCGATTGGCCAGCACAGCTGTCAATCAGAATCAAGCGCGTTTGAAATATCGATTTTATTTACAGTTTCCAACATCCGAATTTCATATTTTATATTTCAAAGTTAGTTTGTTTTATAAATACTATAATCATGCATGCAACTACAATTTTTGGAAGTGCGCCCCCTTTTGTCATGTAATCCAATTTGTTTAAAATCTCAAACCTTTGCTGTCATGTTAGTAGGTATATCCTTTGATCAAACCATGGAGGAAGGAACAAACAAAACACATTTTTGGTAATGAAGCACCATAGTTTATGTCTTGCCATATAGATATGGGGTCTAGTCATATAGATTATAGGGTCTTGCCATATATACTACTCAAAAACATTTAAGAACACGGAATAATCTCAGTTAAGCAAGATCATTTATTTCAGATAAATACAATGTTTCACATAATTGATGAAACAACTGCACAATTAAACAGATGATAAAGGATGGCTGTATTACACATTTCATGACATGACTACTGAAAGAGAGGTTGCAAATGAAAAATCCGGTTCATGGAATATCAAATTTGATGTTAAAAATCGGTGTTCCCTTAAATGTTTTGAGTAGTATAGGGCTTGCCATATAGATATCGACGCTTGCCATATAGATATAGGGTCTTACCATATAATAATAATAATAATAAAGATTTGTAGCACATATCCACCTGCTGGGCGCTCAAAGCGCGGAAAAACAAAAAAAACATGAATAAATAATACAATGATAGCATAGGGGAAAATTATGTACTGAGATACATGTACCTAATGTACAATTACAAATATACATCATCTTTGAAGAATTGTGACATAAGATGAGTTTAAGCATTGACAAATCTAATAATAATAATAATAATAATAATGTGTGGACTTATATAGGCGCGTATCCACCAACTGAGTGGTGCTCAAGGCCATATTATTACCTGCTCAATAAGGCTCATAAATAATTCCTGAAACCATTTCAGCTCCTGGGGTTATACAGCTCAATTGCCATTACAGCGCATATGGGCTAATCAACCAACTCTGCCTCACTCACAGGTCCCATTTAATCCCTGGGTGGAAAGCAATTATGGTTAAGTGTCTTGCTCAAGGACACAAGTGTCACGGCAGGATTCGAACCCACATTCTGCTGCTAACACACCAGAACTTGAGTCCGATAAAGCTAGACCGCTCGTACGACACTCCACATCTTGTTATAGGCCTACTGACAAGATTTGAGTTAGTTGGAAGATGATTCCAGAGTCTCAGGCCGCGACAGAAAAAGACCTACCACCCCAGTTCCGTTTTGAAGTTGGTTCCTTTAGGAGTGACATGTTGCTGGAGGCGCAAATTGCGTGATGGTGTGTGAACTTTAAGAAGTTTAAAATATAAATTGGGAGCAATGTTATTAAAGATTTGTGAACAATTAGCATAAGTTTAAAAACAATTCTCTGTGAAACAGGAAGCCAGTGCAGTTCTTTCAAGATTGGCGTGATATGGCATGACTTTCTGGACAAAGTCACAACACATTTGACTGCTGTGTTTTGCATGTGCTAAAGCGAGATATTTGATTCTGCGGAGACCGTGAAGAGCATTCCGTTATTGAGCCGTGATGTGACAAGCATGTATAATTTGTTCAGCAGCACTTTTATTAAAGTATTTTCTTATTAGGCTAATATTTCTGAATATGAAATGATGATATGCGAACAATGTTGGAGATATGAGGTTTTAAAGTCATTGTCGAGTCATATAGATATTGGGGTTTGCCATATAGATATAGTGTCTTGCCATATAGATATAGGGTCTTGCCATATAGATATAGGGTCTTGCCATATAGATATAGGGTCTTGCCATATAGATATAGGGTCTTGCCATATAGATATATGGGCTTGCCATATAGATATAGGGGCTTGCCATATAGATATAGGGTCTTGCCATATAGATATAGGGTCTTGCCATATAGATATGGGGGTTTGCCATATAGATATAGGGTCTTGCCATATAGATATAGGGTCTTGCCATATAGATATAGGGTCTTGCCATATAGATATAGGGTCTTGCCATATAGATATAGGGTCTTGCCATATAGATATAGGGGCTTGCCATATAGATATAGGGGCTTGCCATATAGATATAGGGTCTTGCCATATAGATATAGGGTCTTGCCATATAGATATAGGGGTTTGCCATATAGATATTGGGTATTGCCATATAGATATAGGGGTCTTGCCATATAGATATGGGGTCTTGCCATATAGATATGAGGGTCTTGCCGCCTGAATATAGATAGGTCTTGCCATATAGATATATGGTCTTGCCATATAGATATAGGGTCTTGCCATATAGATATAGGGTCTTGCCATATAGATATAGGGTCTTGCCATATAGATATAGGGTCTTGCCATATAGATATAGGGTCTTGCCATATAGATATAGGGTCTTGCCATATAGATATGGGGGTTTGCCATATAGATATAGGGTCTTGCCATATAGATATAGGGTCTTGCCATATAGATATAGGGGTTTGCCATATAGATGGGGTCTTGCCATATAGATATAGGGTCTTGCCATATAGATATGGGGTCTTGCCATATAGATATAGGGCTTGCCATATAGATATGGGGTCTTGCCCATAGATAGGGATATAGATATAGGGGCTTGCCATATAGATATAGGGGCTTGCCATATAGATATAGGGTCTTGCCATATAGATATAGGGTCTTGTCATATAGATATGGGGCTTGCCATATAGATATGGGGCTTGCCATATAGATATGGGGCTTGCCATATAGATATGGGGCTTGTCATATAGATATGGGGCTTGCCATATAGATATGGGGCTTGCCATATAGATATAGGGTCTTGCCATATAGATATAGGGGCTTGCCATATAGATATAGGGTCTTGCCATATAGATATAGGGGCTTGCCATATAGATATAGGGTCTTGCCATATAGATATAGGGTCTTGCCATATAGATATAGGGTCTTGCCATATAGATATAGGGTCTTGCCATATAGATATGGGGGTTTGCCATATAGATATAGGGTCTTGCCATATAGATATGGGGCTTGCCATATAGATATGGGGCTTGCCATATAGATATAGGGTCTTGCCATATAGATATAGGGTCTTGCCATATAGATGGGGTCTTGCCATATAGATGGTCTTGCCACATAGACATAGGGTCTTGCCATATAGATATAGGGTCTTGCCATATAGATATTGGGTCTTGCCATATAGATATGAGTCTTGCCATATAGATATAGGGGTTTGCCATATAGATGAGGTCTTGCCATATAGATATAGGGTATTGCCATATAGATATAGGGGCTTGCCAGAGAGATATGGGTCTTGCCATATAGATATAGGTACCGCCATAGATATAGGGTCTTGCCATATAGATATGAGGTCTTGCCATATAGATGGTCTTGCCATATAGATATGGGGTCTTGCCATATAGATATAGGGTTATATATAGGGTCTTGCCATATAGATATAGGGTCTTGCCATATAGATATGGGGGTTTGCCATATAGATATAGGGTCTTGCCATATAGATATGAGTCTTGCCATATAGATATAGGGTCTTGCCATATATAGGGTCTTGCCATATAGATATGGGTCTTGCCATATAGATATGGGTCTTGCCATATAGATATAGGGTCTTGCCATATAGATGAGATGCTTGCCATATAGATATAAGGGCTTGCCATATAGATATGAGGTCTTGCCATATAGATATGGGGTCTTGCCATATAGATATGAGGTCTTGCCATATATAGATAGGGTCTTGCCATATAGATATAGGGTCTTGCCATATAGATATAGGGTCTTGCCATATAGATATAGGGTGCTTGCCATATAGATATAGGGGCTTGCCATATAGATATGGGGTCTTGCCATATAGATAGGGTCTTGCCATATAGATATGGGGTCTTGCCATAGATATGAGGGTCTTGCCATATAGATAGGGTCTTGCCATATAGATATAGGGTCTTGCCATATAGATATAGGGGTCTTGCCATATAGATATAGGGGTCTTGCCATATAGATAGGGATCTTGCCATATAGATATGGGGTCTTGCCATATAGATATAAGGCTTGCCATATAGATATAGATATGGTCTTGCCATATAGATATAGGGGCTTGCCATATAGATATAGGGTCTTGCCATATAGATATAGGGTCTTGCCATATAGATATAGGGTCGCCATATAGATATGGTCTTGCCATATAGATATAGGGGTTTGCCATATAGATATAGGGTCTTGCCATATAGATATGGGGGTTTGCCATATAGATATAGGGGCTTGCCATATAGATATAGGGTCTTGCCATATAGATATAGGGTCTTGCCATATAGATATAGGGTCTTGCCATATAGATATAGGGTCTTGCCATATAGATATAGGGTACCATATAGATGAGGTTTGCCATATAGATATGGGGTCTTGCCATATAGATATAGGGTCTTGCCATATAGATATAGGGTCTTGCCATATAGATATGGGGTCTTGCCATATAGATATAGGGTCTTGCCATATAGATATAGGGTCTTGCCATATAGATATGGGGTCTTGCCATATAGATATAGGGTCTTGCCATATAGATATGGGGTCTTGCCATATAGATATAGGGTCTTGCCATATAGATATAGGGTCTTGCCATATAGATATAGGGTCTTGCCATATAGATATAGGGTCTTGCCATATAGATATGGGGTCTTGCCATATAGATATAGGGTCTTGCCATATAGATATAGGGTCTTGCCAGCCATATAGATATAGATATAGGGGCTTGCCATATAGATATAGGGGCTTGCCATATAGATATAGGGTCTTGCCATATAGATATAGGGTCTTGCCATATAGATATAGGGTCTTGCCATATAGATATGGGGTCTTGCCATATAGATATAGGGTCTTGCCATAGATATGGGGTCTTGCCATATAGATATAGGGTCTTGCCATATAGATATAGGGTCTTGCCATATAGATATAGGAGGTCTTGCCATATAGATATGAGGTCTTGCCATATAGATATAGGGTCTTGCCATATAGATATAGGGTCTTGCCATATAGAATATAGGGTCTTGCCATATAGATATAAGGGTCTTGCCATATAGATAGCCATATAGATATGGTCTTGCCATATAGATATAGGGTCTTGCCATATAGATATGGGGGTTTGCCATATAGATATAGGGGCTTGCCATATAGATATGGGTCTTGCCATATAGATATAGGGTCTTGCCATATAGATATAGGGTCTTGCCCTTTATAGATGCCAAGGGTCTTGCCATATAGATATAGGGTCTTGCCATATAGATATAGGGGTCTTGCCATATAGATATGGTCTTGCTCACTAGATAGGGTCTTGCCATATAGATATAGGGTCTTGCCATATAGATATAGGGTCTTGCCATATAGATATAGGGTCTTGCCATATAGATATAGGGGTTTGCCATATAGATATAGGGTCTTGCCATATAGATATAGGGTCTTGCCATATAGATATAGGGTCTTGCCATATAGATATAGGGTCTTGCCATATAGATATAGGGTCTTGCCATATAGATATAGGGTCTTGCCATATAGATATAGGGTCTTGCCATATAGATATAGGGTATTGCCATATAGATATAGGGTCTTGCCATATAGATATGGGGGTTTGCCATATAGATATAGGGTCTTGCCATATAGATATAGGTCTTTTCATATAGATATGAGGGCTTGCCATATAGAATATAGGGTCTTGCCATATAGATATAGGGTCTTGCCAGCCATCTAGAGATAGGGTCTTGCCATTTAGATATAGGGGCGTGCCATATAGATATAGGGTATTGCCATATAGATATAGGGTCTTGCCATATAGATATGGGGCTTGCCATATAGATATAGGGTCTTGCCATATAGATATAGGGTCTTGCCATATGGATGAGGTCTTGCCATATAGATATAGGGTCTTGCCATATAGATATAGGGTCTTGCCATATAGATATAGAGATGTCTTGCCATATAGATATAGAGATCTTGCCATATAGATATAGGGTCTTGCCATATAGATATGGGCTTGCCATATAGATATGGGGCTTGCCATATAGATATAGGGGCTTTGCCATATAGATATAGGGTCTTGCCATATAGATATAAGGGTCTTGCCATATAGATATAGGGTCTTGCCATATAGATGAGGGGCTTGCCATATAGATATAAGATTGCCATATAGATATAGGTCTTGCCATATAGATATAGGGTCTTGCCATATAGATATAGGGTCTTGCCATATAGATATGGGGCTTGCCATAGATATAGGGGTTGCCATATAGATATAGGGTCTTGCCATATAGATATGAGAGGGTCTTGCCATATAGATATAGGGTCTTGCCATATAGATATAGGGTGCTTGCCATATAGATATAGGGTCTTGCCATATAGATATAGGGTCTTGCCATATAGATATAGGGTCTTGAAATATAGATAACAGGTCTTGCCAAATATAAATATTGTCTTGCCATATAGATAGGGTCTTGCCATAGATATAGGGTCTTGCCATATAGATATAGGGGTCTTGCCATATATAGATATGGGGTCTTGCCATATAGATATAAGATGGTCTTGCCATATAGATATAGGGTCTTGCCATATAGATATAGGGTCTTGCCATATAGATATAGGGTTTGCCATATAGATATAGGGTCTTGCCATATAGATATGCCATATAGGGTCTTGCCATATAGATATAGGGTCTTGCCATATAGAAATAAGGTCTTGCCATATAGATATAGGGTCTTGCCATATAGATATAGGGTCTTGCCATATAGATATAGGGTCTTGCCATATAGATATAGGGATGTCTTGCCATATAGATAGGGTCTTGCCATATAGATATAGGGTCTTGCCATAGATATAGGGTCTTGCCATATAGATATAGGGTCTTGCCATATAGATATAGGGTCTTGCCATATAGATATAGGGTCTTGCCATATAGATATAGGGGCTTGCCATATAGATATAGGGTCTTGCCATATAGATATAGGGTCTTGCCATATAGATATAGGGTCTTGCCATATAGATATAGGGTCTTGCCATATAGATATAGGGTCTTGCCATATAGATATAGGGTCTTGCCATATAGATATAGGGTCTTGCCATATATATATAGGGTCTTGCCATATAGATATAGGGTCTTGCCATATAGATATGGGGCTTGCCATATAGATATAGGGTCTTGCCATATAGATATAGGGTCTTGCCATATAGATATAGGGTCTTGCCATATAGATATAGGGTCTTGCCATATAGATATGGGGTCTTGCCATATAGATATAGGGTCTTGCCATATAGATATAGGGTCTTGCCATATAGATATAGGGTCTTGCCATATAGATATAGGGTCTTGCCATATAGATATAGGGTCTTGCCATATAGATATGGGGTCTTGCCATATAGATATGGGGCTTGCCATATAGATATAGGGTCTTGCCATATAGATATGAGGAGTCTTGCCATATAGATATAGGGGTTTGCCATATAGATCTAGGGTCTTGCCATATAGATATAGGGTCTTGCCATATAGATATAGGGTCTTGCCATATAGATATAGGGTCTTGCCATATAGATATAGGGTCTTGCCATATAGATATGGGGGTTTGCCATATAGATATAGGGGCTTGCCATATAGATATAGGGTCTTGCCATATAGATATGGGGCTTGCCATATAGATATAGTTGCCATATAGATATAGGGTCTTGCCATATAGATATAGAGATCTTGCCATATAGATATGGGGTCTTGCCATATAGATATAGGGTCTTGCCATATAGATATAGGGTCTTGCCATATAGATATGGTCTTGCCATAGATATAGGGGTTTGCCATATAGATATAGGGGCTTGCTCATATAGATATAGGGTCTTGCCATATAGATATGGTCTTGTCATATAGATAAGGGTCTTGCCATATAGATATAGGGTCTTGCCATATAGATATATGAGTCTTCATATGGAATGCGGATTACCCTTATAGATATAGGGGCCTACATAGATGTGGTCTTGCCATAGATATAGGGTCTTTGCCATATAGATATAAGGGGCTTGCCATATAGATATGAAGATGTGCCATATAGATATAGGGTCTTGCCATATAGATATAGGGTATTGAACAATATATATAGGGTCTTGACATGTAGATATAGGGTCGTGCCATAAAGATATAGGGTCTTGCCATATAGATATGAGGGGCTTGCCATATAGATATAGGTCTTGCCATATAGATATGAGATGCTTGCCATATAGATATAGGGTCTTGCCATATAGATATAGGGTCTTGCCATATAGATATAGGGTCTTGCCATATAGATATGGCGTCATATAGATATAGGGTCTTGCCATATAGATATGGTCTTGCCATATAGATATAGGGTCTTGCCATATAGATATAGGGTCTTGCCATATAGATAGGGATCTTGCCATATAGATATAGGGTCTTGCCATATAGATATAGGGTCTTGCCATATAGATATGAGGTCTTGCCATATAGATATGGTCTTGCCATATAGATGGGCTCTGCCATATAGATATAGGGGCTTGCCATATAGATATGAGGTGTCATATAGATATGGGGTCTCTGCCATATAGATATAGGGTCTTGTCATATAGATATAGGGTCTTGCCATATAGATATAGGGTCTTATGCCATATAGATATGAGATGTGTCATATAGATATAGGGTCTTGCCATATAGATATGGGGTCTTGCCATATAGATATAGGGTCTTGCCATATAGATATGGGGGTTTGCCATATAGATATAGGGTCTTGCCATATAGATATAGGGTCTTGCCATATAGATATAGGGTCTTGCCATATAGATATGGGGGTTTGCCATATAGATATAGGGTCTTGCCATATAGATATAGGGGCTTGCCATATAGATATAGGGTCTTGCCATATAGATATAGGGGCTTGCCATATAGATATGGGGGTTTGCCATATAGATATAGGGTCTTGCCATATAGATATAGGGTCTTGCCATATAGATATAGGGTCTTGCCATATAGATATGGGGGTTTGCCATATAGATATAGGGGCTTGCCATATAGATATAGGGTCTTGCCATATAGATATAGGGGCTTGCCATATAGATATAGGGTCTTGCCATATAGATATAGGGTCTTGCCATATAGATATAGGCCCTGCCACAGACAGCAGGTCTTGCCACTATAGATATAGGGTCTTGCCATATAGACATATGGGGGTCTTGCCACCATATAGATATAGGGGCTTGCCATATAGATATGAGGGTCTTGCCATGTATAGATATGGGGTCTTGCCATATAGATATAGGGTGTGCCATATAGATATAGAGGGGCTTGCCATATAGATATAGGGTCTTGCCATATAGATATAGGGTCTTGCCATATAGATATAGGGTCTTGCCATATAGATATGAGGTCTTGCCATATAGATATGAGGGTCTTGCCATATAGATATAGAGATGCTTGCCATATAGATATAGGGTCTTGCCATATAGATATAGGGTCTTGCCATATAGATGGGGTCTTGCCATATAGATATGGGGTCTTGCCATATAGATATAGGGTCTTGCCAGCATATAGATATGAGATCTGCCATATAGATATGGGGTCTTGCCATATAGATATAGGGCTTGCCATATAGATATGGGTCTTGCCATATAGATATGAGGATGCTTGCCATATAGATATGGGGTCTTGCCATATAGATATAGGGGTCTTGCCATATAGATATAGGGTCTTGCCATATAGATATAGGGTCTTGCCATAGATATGGGGAGCTTGCCATATGGATATATGGGGTCTTGCCATATAGATATAGATGCTGCCATATAGATAGGGTCTTGCCATATATAGGGTCTTGCCATATAGATATGGGGTCTTGCCATATAGATATGGGGTCTTGCCATATAGATATAGGGTCTTGCCATATAGATATGGGGTCTTACCATATAGATATAGAGAACTTGCCATATAGATATAGGGTCTTGCCATATAGATATAGAGGTCTTGCCATATAGATATAGGGTCTTGCCATATAGATATGAGGTCTTACATATGAATATGTTGCCATATAGATATAGGGGCTTGCCATATAGATATAGGGTCTGCCATATAGATATAGGGTCTTGCCATATAGATATAGGATGTATTCCTACAGATATGGGGTCTTGCCATATAGATATAGAGATCTTGCATATAGATATATGAGGTCTTGCCATATAGATATAGGGTCTTGCCATATAGATATAGGGTCTTGCCATATAGATATAGGGTCTTGCCATATAGATGAGATGCTTGCCATATAGATATAGGGTCTTGCCATATAGATATAGGGTCTTGCCATATAGATATAGGGTCTTGCCATATAGATATAGGGTCTTGCCATATAGATAGGGTCTTGCCATATAGATATGAGGCTTGCCATATAGATATAGGGTCTTTGCCATATAGATATAGGGTCTTGCCATATAGATGAGATGCTTGCCATATAGATATAGGGTCTTGCCATATAGATATAGGGTCTTGCCATATAGATATAGGGGTCTTGCCATATAGATATGAGGTCTTGCCATATAGATATAGGGTCTTGCCATATAGATATAGAGGTCTTGCCATATAGATATAGGGTCTTGCCATATAGATATAGGGTCTTTGCCATATAGATATGGGGTCTTGCCATATAGATATGAGGGTCTTGCCATGTAGATATGGTCTTGCCATATAGATATAGGGTCTTGCCATATAGATATGGGATGTCTTGCCATATAGATATAGGGTCTTGCCATATAGATATAGGGGCTTGCCATATAGATATAGGTCTTGCCATATAGATGGGGTCTTGCCATATAGATATAGGGTCTTGCCATATAGATGGGGTCTTGCCATATAGATATGAGGGTCTTGCCATATAGATATAGGGTCTTGCCATATAGATATAGGCTTGCCATATAGATATAGGGTCTTGCCATATAGATATGAGGGTCTTGCCATATAGATATAGGGTCTTGCCATATAGATATAGGGGTCTTGCCATATAGATATAGAGGTCTTGTATAGATATAGGGTCTTGCCATATAGATATGAGGGTCTTGCCATATAGATATAGGGTCTTGCCATATAGATATGAGGGTCTTGCCATATAGATATAGAGATGTACCATATAGATATGGGTCTCACATAGATATGGGGCTTGCCATATAGATATAGGGTCTTGCCATATAGATATAGGGTCTTGCCATATAGATATAGGGTCTTGCCATATAGATATAGGGTCTTGCCATATAGATATAGGGTCTTGCCATATAGATATGGGGGTTTGCCATATAGATATAGGGTCTTGCCATATAGATATAGGGTCTTGCCATATAGATATAGGGTCTTGCCATATAGATATAGGGTCTTGCCATATAGATATAGGGGTCTTGCCATATAGATATAGGGTCTTGCCATATAGATATAGGGTCTTGCCTTATTGATATAGGGTCTTGCCATATAGATATGGGGCTTGCCATATAGATATAGGGTCTTGCCATATAGATATAGGGTCTTGCCATATAGATATAGGGTCTTGCCATATAGATATAGGGTCTTGCCATATAGATATAGGGTCTTGCCATATAGATATAGGGTCTTGCCATATAGATATAGGGTCTTGCCATATAGATATAGGGTCTTGCCATACTCCATATAGATATAGGGTCTTGCCATATAGATATAGGGTCTTGCCATATAGATATAGGGTCTTGCCATATAGATATAGATATAGGGTCTTGCCATATAGATATAGGGGCTTGCAACATAGATATAGGGTCTTGCCATATAGATATAGGGTCTTGCCATATAGATATAGGGTCTTGCCATATAGATATAGGGTCTTGCCATATAGATATGGGGCTTGCCATATAGATATAGGGTCTTGCCATATAGATATGGGGGTTTGCCATATAGATATAGGGGCTTGCCATATAGATATAGGGTCTTGCCATATAGATATAGGGGCTTGCCATATAGATATAGGGTCTTGCCATATAGATATAGGGGCTTGCCATATAGATATAGGGGTTTGCCACCATATAGATATATATGAGATATAGGGTGTGCCATATAGATATGAGGTCTTGCCATATAGATATAGGGGCTTGCCATAGATATGGGGCTTGCCATATAGATATGGGCTTGCCATATAGATATGGGGTCTTGCCATGCCATATAGATATAGGGTCTTGCCATAGATATGGTCTTGCCATATAGATATGAGGGTCTTGCCATATAGATATGAGGGCTTGCCATATAGATATGGGGTTTAATGAATATAGGGTCTTGCCATATAGATATAGGGGCTTGCCATATAGATATAGGGTCTTGCCATATAGATATAGGGTCTTGCCATATAGATATAGGGGCTTGCCATATAGATATAGGGTCTTGCCATATAGATATGGGGCTTGCCATATAGATATGGGGGTTTGCCATATAGATATAGGGTCTTGCCATATAGATATAGGGGCTTGCCATATAGATATAGGGTCTTGCCATATAGATATAGGGTCTTGCCATATAGATATAGGGTCTTGCCATATAGATATAGGGTCTTGCCATATAGATATAGGGTGCCATATAGATATAGGGTCTTGCCATATGAATATAGGGTCTTGCCATATAGATATAGGGGCTTGCCATATAGATATAGGGTCTTGCCATATAGATATAGGGTCTTGCCATATAGATATGGGGCTTGCCATATAGATATAGGGTCTTGCCATATAGATATAGGGTCTTGCCATATAGATATAGGGTCTTGCCATATAGATATAGGGTCTTGCCATATAGATATAGGGTCTTGCCATATAGATATAGGGTCTTGCCATATAGATATGGGGGTTTGCCATATAGATATAGGGGCTTGCCATATAGATATGAGATGCTTGCCATATAGATATAGGGTCTTGCCATATAGATATGAGGGTCTTGCGATATAGATATTGGTTCTTGCCATTTATATATTGGTGCTTGCCATATTTATATTGGTCCTTGCCATATCGTTATGGGGATTGCCATATAGATATAGGGGTCTTGCCATATAGATAGGGTCTTGCCATATAGATATGGGTTCTTGCCATATAGATATAGGGTCTTGCCATATAGATATAGGGTCTTGCCATATAGATATAGGGTCTTGCCATATAGATATGGGGCTTGCCATATAGATATAGGGTCTTGCCATATAGATATAGGGGCTTGCCAGATAGATATAGGGTCTTGCCATATAGATATGAGATGTGCCATATAGATATAGGGGTTTGCCATATAGATATAGGGTCTTGCCATATAGATATGGGGGTTTGCCATATAGATATAGGGGCTTGCCATATAGATATAGGGGCTTGCCATATAGATATGGGGGTTTGCCATATAGATATAGGGTCTTGCCATATAGATATAAGGGTGCTGTCATATAGATATAGGGGTCTTGCCATATAGATATGAGGTCTTGCCATATAGATGTAGAGGTCTTGCCATATAGATATGGGGTCTTGCCATATAGATATGGGGTCTTGCCATATAGATATGGGGTCTTGCCATATAGATATAGGGTCTTGCCATATAGATATAGGGTCTTGCCATATAGATATGAGATGCTTGCCATATAGATATGGGGTCTTGCCATATAGATAGGGGTCTTGCCATATAGATATAGGGTCTTGCCATATAGATATAGGGTCTTGCCATATAGATATAGGGTCTTGCCATATAGATATAGGGTCTTGCCATATAGATATAGGGTCTTGCCATATAGATGAGATGCTTGCCATATAGATATAGGGTCTTGCCATATAGATATGGGGTCTTGCCATATGAATGGGGGCTTGCCATATAGATATAGGGTCTTGCCATATAGATATAGGGGTTTGCCATATAGATATAGGGTCTTGCCATATAGATATGGGGGTTTGCCATATAGATATAGGGGCTTGCCATATAGATATAGGGTCTTGCCATATAGATATAGGGTCTTGCCATATAGATATAGGGTCTTGCCATATAGATATAGGGTCTTGCCATATAGATATATGGTCTTGCCATATAGATATGGGGTTTTGCCATATAGATATAGGGTCTTGCCATATAGATATAGGGTCTTGCCATATAGATATAGGGTCTTGCCATATAGATATAGGGTCTTGCCATATAGATATAGGGGCTTGCCATATAGATATAGGGTCTTGCCATATAGATATAGGGGCTTGCCATATAGATATAGGGTCTTGCCATATAGATATAGGGTCTTGCCATATAGATATGGGGCTTGCCATATAGATATGGGGCTTGCCATATAGATATAGGGTCTTGCCATATAGATATAGGGTCTTGCCATATAGATATAGGGTCTTGCCATATAGATATAGGGGCTTGCCATATAGATATAGGGTCTTGCCATATAGATATGGGGCTTGCCATATAGATATGGGGCTTGCCATATAGATATAGGGTCTTGCCATATAGATATAGGGGCTTGCCATATAGATATAGGGTCTTGCCATATAGATATAGGGTCTTGCCATATAGATATAGGTTTTGCCATATAGATATGGGGCTTGCCATATAGATATGAGGCTTGTCATATAGATAGGGTCTTGCCACATATAGATATAGAGATGTTGCCATATAGATATATAGATCTTGCCATATAGATATAGGGTCTTACCATATAGAAGCTTATGGGGTTTGCCATATAGATATAGGGTCTTGCCATATAGATGGTCTTGCCATATAGATATGAGGTCTTGCCATATAGATAGGGGCTTGCCATATAGATATGGGGGTCTTGCCATATAGATATGGGGGTTTGCCATATAGATATAGGGTCTTGCCATATAGATATAGGGTCTTGCCATATAGATATGGGGTCTTGCCATATAGATATAGGGTCTTGCCATATAGATATAGGGTCTTGCCATATAGATATAGGGTCTTGCCATATAGATATAGGGTCTTGCCATATAGATATAGGGTCTTGCCATATAGATATAGGGTCTTGCCATATAGATATAGGGGCTTGCCATATAGATATAGGGGCTTGCCATATAGATATGGGGGTTTGCCATATAGATATAGGGTCTTGTCATATAGATATAGGGTCTTGTCATATAGATATAGGGGCTTGCCATATAGATATAGGGTCTTGCCATATAGATATAGGGTCTTGCCATATAGATATAGAGATGTACCATATAGATATGAGGTCTTGCCATATAGATATAGGGTCTTGCCATATAGATATAGGGTCTTGCCATATAGATATAGGGTCTTGCCATATAGATATGGGGTCTTGCCATATAGATATAGGTCTTGCCATATAGATATAGGGATGCCTCCATATAGATATAGGGTCTTGCCATATAGATATAGGGTGCTTGCCATATAGATATAGGGTCTTGCCATATAGATATAGAGGTCTTGCCATATAGATATGGGTCTTGCCATATAGATATGAGGTCTTGCCATATAGATATAGGGGCTTGCATATAGATAGGGAGCTTGCCATATAGATATGGTCTTGCCATATAGATATAAGATGCTTGCCATATAGATATAGGGGCTTGCCATATAGATATAGGGTCTTGCCATATAGATATAGGGTCTTGCCATATAGATATAGGGGCTTGCCATATAGATATAGGGTCTTGCCATATAGATATAGGGGCTTGCCATATAGATATGGGGCTTGCCATATAGATATAGGGGCTTGCCATATAGATATGGGGGTTTGCCATATAGATATAGGGGCTTGCCATATAGATATGGGGGTTTGCCATATAGATATAGGGGCTTGCCATATAGATATAGGGTCTTGCCATATAGATATAGGGGCTTTCATTATATTTTTGGGGCTTTGCATATAGATATGGGGGTTTGCCATATAGATATAGGGGCTTGCCATATAGATATAGGGTCTTGCCATATAGATAGGGCTTGCCATATAGATATGAGGGGTTTGCCATATAGATATGTGGTCTTTGTCATATAGATATGAGATAACGCCATATAGATATAGGGTCTTGCCATATAGATATGGGGGTTTGCCATATAGATATAGGGGCTTGCCATATAGATATAGGGTCTTGCCCTATAGATATAGGGGCTTGCCATATAGATATAGGGGCTTGCCATATAGATATAGTGTCTTGCCATATAGATATAGAGATTGTCATATAGATATAGGGTCTTGCCATATAGATAGGGTCTTGCCATATAGATATAGGGTCTTGCCATATAGATATGGGGCTTGCCATATAGATATGGGGCTTTGCCATACAAGGTCTTGCCATATAGATATGAGGGTCTTGCCATATAGATATAAAGGGTCTTGCCATATAGATATAGGGTCTTGCCCATAGATATAGGGTCTTGCCATATAGATATAGGGTCTTGCCATATAGATATGGTACAGAGGGTCTTGTCATATAGATATAGGGTCTTGCCATAGACTAGGGGCTTGCCATATAGATAGGGGGCTTGCCATATAGATATGGGCTTGCCATATAGATATGAGGGCTTGCCATATAGATATAGGGGCTTGCCATATAGATATTGGGGCTTGCCATATATATATAGGGTCTTGCCATATATAGATAGGGGCTTGCCATATAGATATGGTCTTGCCATATAGATAGGGTCTTGCCATATAGATATAGGGCTTGCCATATAGATATGAGAACTTGCCATATAGATATGAGATGCTTTGCCATATAGATATAGGGTCTTGTCCTTAGATATGGGTCTTGCCATATAGATATGAGGTCTTGCCATATAGATATAGGGTCTGCCATATGAGATATAGGAATGCCATATAGATATAGGGTCTTGCCATATAGATAGGGTCTTGCCATATAGATATAGGGTCTTGCCATATAGATATAGGGTCTTGCCATATAGATATGGGGCTTGCCATATAGATATAGGGTCTTGCCATATAGATATAGGGTCTTGCCATATAGATATGGTCTTGTCATATAGATATAGGGTCTTGCCATATAGATATAGGGGCTTGCCATATAGATATAGGGGCTTGCCATATAGAATTATAGGGGCTTGCCATATCAGATATAGGGGTCTTGCCATATAGATATAGGGGTCTTGCCATATAGATAGGGCTTACCATATATAGATATGGGGTTTGCCACAGAAGAAAGGCTCCATAGTGGTCTTACTAACGCTTTGCGTGGGTCACCCACATAAGGCATCGTCTCTTGAATGCCATGCCGTCATTGTTGTAACGTCAACACGATTAGGTCGTTATTCAAAGTGAAACCCGTGCAGGCGCAGGCGGCGGGCGTCAAGTCCAAAAGCGAGAGCACGCGATGACGGCGATGAGGGCATTTCGGGGTATGTAGAGCGGTCCAGAACATCACGACTGGAGGTGGTGACTAAAATGAAATGTTACCTTGGCGAGCGCTGTAGTCACCTGTAATCATTATCAGAAGAAAGTATTTGAAGAGTTTATTACGGCCCAAAATGTTATCAGAAGTATTAGTGTTTCACGATAGCAAGAAATACGTAGAGGGGAGACAAAAGGAGGCTCAGAAAAACGACTTTTAATATTTACGATGGTTTAACATGAATAAACTGTTGTATAATGTTCTTATAACATAACCTCACTAACATGGAAAAGGTCAATTATACAGGCAATTTCCGTTGCTGTAGTTGTCAAAGGGTTGAATTAATATTTACTCATAGCACCTCTTTAATATTTTTACTGCATGACACTCATAATATGACCCGAAGTATTATATGTACTACCTGTGGTCTAAATAACTTGTGAGCGACGATCAATCAACACCATATACAAAACTTCCTAGGCCTCATGTGCCATATCATGATAAGCTGTTTGCTAATTTCATCCATTGTCCAAGAGTAGGGCCGTCAATGTAGCGATTTTGTTCCGCAATCAAAAGGTTTTCTTACCCAGTTACCCGTAACCAATAAGGTAATTTCCGTGCTGTGGTTGTGTCAAGGGTTGAATTCCGGAATCACCAGGTTTCATCATCTATTTCAAAGCGAAGGTCACTAATATTCAGAGTCATTTCGTCAATGTTGTGAGCATCTGCAAAAAAATAAAAAATAAATAAATAAAATAAAAATACACAACAATGATCTGACAGCACTCTTTCGATTATGGTTATGGGTGGTACAACAAGAACCTCCTTTGCTGGTACTCATCGACGTTTCGGTCAGTGTGCTCTTATGTAATTGTCTTCATAGATGTTTGATACAATCGCCATCTTCACACCATTCACCCAGTGCGGGTTTTGATATAACACCATATTGTGAAATGAACAATACCGGTGCCATGTCAGCAGTGGCGCTTAAACGTCAATCGAATATGTGGACAAACGCACTTTGGAAAACAGCATAAAACAAATTCCCATATTTACATGAAAAGATTAGCTGGAGTAAAGTCTGCATATTTACTGGGGTTAGTTCTGTCGAGTCAAAACTAGAAACGCTAGCCTGAAATTGTTATGGACAACACTGGTGTCCTGAGGATCCGAAAAATAGTCGCGTTCGAGATACTAATTATTCTATACAGATTTCTTTAATTCCTTGTATACTCATCTTTACCATGAACTCAAAGATACCCCTTGGATTAACTCGGTTTATCGTTTTCATGCGTGATTGACGGAAAAGCGACAGTAAGCGACAGTGTTCGTCTCCATCTTGTTTCACCTACAAGGCCATAATACTCCCACCACCACCAGTGCGGTATTAAGACTGTCTCATCGTGCCTGATCCCCGCACAAAACTGACAGGAGTACCGACTCTAGCAACGGTGTAGTACATTTCAAGTCATTGAAAATTACTCGATCCAATCTGCAAAACTACGCTAACATTGGCGCGAGGCTGATCATACTGCAAACAGATTTCATAAAAATTCAACCGCCTGTCAGATTGCTTTTGTAATCAACTCACAAGACCTAATAGTTTCTTTGGGGCCAAAGATTTCTCATGTCCGTTATTGTCTGGTGTTTTTATTGTGTTGTAGCCAAAACGTTAGTCGTGCCTACAATTATCACTTTGGTGAAAATGCAAGGTTCCATATGTCACAATGACATGTTTCTTTTGCCACAGATCTGAAAAACCTTCTGATTCGTAATTAGGGCATTACGTATGAATGATCCTGTAACAACCATAACAACATCCATATAAAATATAGACATGGTTTTTACCATGTATGATTTTTCAGAATAAGAGTAGATATATGTCTCATCAATATAACAAACATAAACCAATAGTTTAGGCCTATAACTCGACGTTTCAGCCAGTGTTTGTCTTCATGTATGAGACCCCGTAATGTTAATGGTGGTGACGTTCAGGGGTCATAACTTACGTAATAAGTGGCTTAATTAATCTAGATGTTTTTCAATTTACAACAAGGAATATATTTCCATTTTAAGTAATCATTTTATTTTAAGTAATTCTGTTGAATTGTGTTTCTACAGCCAACCACCCAGTAGACATGATATCATAGAATCATCAATTTCCACCAGCGCCAGTAGTAAGGGAGGAGCAGAGACACCCCGTTTGGTGGGGGTGTGGGGAATTGAAGTGTGGGGGAGGTGGGGGTGTGGGGGGTGAGTGTGGGGGAGGTGGGTGAAATGTGGGGAAGTGAGGTGTGGAGGGGTGGTGGGTGAAATGTTGGGAAATTGAGGGTGGGGTTTGGTAGGAAATGTAGGGTAAATGGAGGGGTGGGTCTTTTGTGTGGTTTATGTTTTTCATATTGGAACACATATTTCGTTGAACCATGTGAAATGAGCAAATGAGCAACAAAAATGAGCAAATGAGCAACAAAATAATGAGCAAATGAGCAGCAAAATGAGCAAATGAGCAGCAGAGAATGAGCAAATGAGCAACAAAAATGAGCGAAATGAGCAACAAATGAGCAAATGAGCAGCAAAATGAGTGGTTATAGGCCCTATATATAAACTATTTCTTCCGTTTCTTGTCAGTCGGAGATTAAGCATCAGAGGGTCCAACATGAATGTTCTTCTGCTGTCAAACCCCATGCTTGTGTCACCAGTGCGGCAAAAGCTTTGGACGGAGATATAACCTACGGAGGCATGCAGAACATGTATAATGAAGAGAAATCTAAAATGGATGAAGTTGACGATGATTCTGCAGAAATTAAAGCTATCCAATCTGACAATTCTGACGTCGATAATTCTGAACCCGATTTTAAGCGTAGATTCGGATGAACATGAAATGAGCAAATGAGCAGCGAAATGAACCAAATGAGCAGCGAAATGAGCAGAATGAGCAGCGGAAATGGGCAAATGAACGGCAAGGCTGAACAATGAGCAGCAAAATGAGCAAATGAGCAGCAAAATGAGCAAATGAGCAGCAAAATGAGCAAATGAGCAGCGAAATGAGCAAATGAGCGGTATGAGCTTAAATGAGCAGCGAAATGAGTAGTTATTAGGCCTATATAACCTATTTCTTCTTCGTTTCTTGTCAATCGGAGATTAAGTATCAAGAGATTCCAACACTGAATGTTATTTCTGTCAAACCCATGCTTGTCACCAGTGCGGCAAAAGCTTTGGACGGAGATATAACCTACACGGAGGCATGCAAGAACATGTACATAATGAAGATAAATCTAAAACGGATGAAGTTGACGATGATTCTGAAATTAAAAGCTATCAATCTGACAATTCTGACGTCGATAATTCTGAACCCGATTTTAAAAAGCGTAGATTTGAAGATTCCGGAAATAGAAACTTAATGAAACTGAATCTACGCAGGATGAAGACGAAGATTTCGAGGAAGATGATTCCAGAATCCGATACGAGAGGTGAATATGACGAATCATCGGAAGAGGATGAGTCTAATTCTAGATGGAAGACAATGCCACTTTTTCGAGACTGGTTGGAAGAGGCTATAGAGGCTATTGAAGAGATGTGGTGTGAAAAATATGAAAAGTACGTCAACGGGGTATGAAGAAAGATCAAGCCAAGGAAAAGCCAATGTGGAAAACCCTTTGGGCGATCAAGCGAATCTTTTTCCAGCACATACGAGATTTTTGTCAAAGTTACCTACATCTGAAGATAATGGCACTCATCAGGATGTGCGGAAGATCTCGAAGAAAAAAGTAAGCTAAAGGCATGGAAGTAACCAAAGCTCCTGAACAGGGTAATGCCTAAACACCATACCAAATTTGACGGACAACTTCAACTAAATGAGGATGAAGAGAACGAGGAAGAGTGATGAAAGACCAAATGTTTCAGAAAGACTATTGTAATTTAAAAAAGCATCTCATAATAGTGTTTTTAGTAGAAACATTTTTTTGGAGGACACTTAAATCTAGTCGAACACGAGCAACCATCGACTCGACGTACACTTTTGCAAGTCCGTTGGATGAGACAGTCAACGTGATCATCTATGCAGAGTTCAACAACATTCAGAAATAGACCGGTCTCATAACATCATCTTTGACTACGCCAGTTAGGTCAAAACGGACCGAACATCATGAATAGTTTGGAGATAAATTCTATTTTGAAACGAGACCGGTTCCGCAAGCGTTTCTTCAGAGGTTTTTGCCTGTGACCAACTTCCGAAGCAGTTTGTTCTACGCCCTAAGCGCTATTGTCATTAACACAGACCCTGCTGATGATGATAAGCCAGGGAGAACACTGGTTGGCAATCTACATTACACGAGATGGTGTGGGTGAATATTTTTGAAACTCATACGGACTACGTCCCAAGGTACCTGCCAGATTGACATTTTCCTTCAAAAGAATGCGAAATACACCATCTATAACTTTCGCCGTCTTCAAGGGACCTTTGTCAACCGTCTCATGGACAGTGCGTCATCTTCTTTCCTTTTACATCGATGCCCGAGAAATGAGCATGAACAAAATTGTAAGGTGTTTCGTCCGGATACAATGGATAATGATTTGGATGTAAAATAACTGATAAGAACTTTACTTTCCTCGTATTAAAAACAGAAATTAATATGACGAACAATTTTGACTATACACCAAATATCTGGGGCACTTTGTTATTACATCAAAGATTCTTTTTACCAAGTAGGGTTTGTTTTGTTTAAAGAAAGTCATGTGGTTAGCTTCGATACGTTATGTTTTGTTCTTTAGTATATTATTGATAATCACCATTTGATAAATTTGTATTGTGTGTTTTATTAATGAATAAAATACTTGAAACACTGTATGTCGCCCTAACGATTTCACACAATAAACTTGCAATAAACTGGAAACATCTCAAAGGGAGACGATGCATTATGCATCCAACGGTATTTAATTACAGTAAATCTCATCCCCTGTATACTATCGATAATTAACTGTCCAAACATTGTACTGAGGGACAATAATAAATGGCTCAAGAGTTCATTGATCAGAAAAGGATTACGGACGTCTAGGATTACATCTACATCAGGACTTTACACTAACGACTCTCGGTATGTCTTTAACGTGGCTGGGGATGCCAGGACAATGCTGCCATGACTTGAAAATATTTGATCAATGACGATCTGTTTACATGTGTTCATGGTTGTTGTTATTGATTTTATTTATTAAGTGATATAATAGATTACATTATACCCCCCATACTCATATAACTGCTCTAGCTCTCATTCTTGTGACTCCGATTTCGTTCGAAAAGGGGGCCATTAGGGGCAAATGTGGAATTGAGGTGGGGGCCAGTGGGGGAAATGTGGAATTGAGGGTGGGAGCCGGTGAGAAATGTGGGGTAAATGGAGGTGGGGAGCTTTTGTGGAGTTTAAGTTTGTTTCTTTTTGCTGCATATTGTGACACATATTTCGTTGAACCCGTTAGTGTGTATTCCTTTTCAGTAACATGATTCAGCGGTTTATAATTAGTATAATACAATGAGATTTGTAATAAATTTCTTTAAAAACAAACACAAAGGACTACTAGAAATCTTAATGGATAGAATTAATGTAATCTTAATGGATAGAATTAATCGTAATCTTAATGGATAGAATTAATCGTAATCTTAATGGAAAGAAAATAATCATAAGTTGTTGAGTAAGGAGAGGAGCTGCAATTGCCCGTTTGTTAGGAGTCAGGTGAGGTGAAGGGCCGGTGGGGCAATGTGGGAATTGAGGGGTGAGGGGCCAGTGGGGCAAATGTGGGGAATTGAGGGTGGGGCCGGTGGGGCAAATGTGGAATTGAGGGTGGGGCCGGTGGGGAAATGTGGAATTGAGGGTGGGAGCCGGTGGGGAAATGCTGGGGTAAATGGAGGGTGAGGGCTTTTTGTGGAGTTTAAGTTTTCCTTTTTTTTTCTTCATATTGTGACACATATTTCATTGAACCCAGGTGGTGTGTTCCTTTTCAGTAACATGATTCAGCGGTTTATAGTATAATACAATGAGATTTGTAATAAATTTCTTTAAAACAAAACAAAAGGACTACTAGAAATCTTTAATGGATAGAATTAATCGTAATCTTAATGGATAGGAATTAATCGTAATCTTAATGGATAGAATCGTAATCGTCTTAATGGAAAGAAATAATCATAAGTTGTTAGGTAAGGAGAGGAGCTGCAGATACCCCGTTTGGTGGGGGCAATTGAAGGTGAGGGGCCAGTGGGAAATTGTGTAATTGCGGGTGGGGGCCGGTGGGGCAAATGTGGAATTGAGGGTGGGGGCCGGTGGGGCAAATGTGGAATTGAGGGTGGGGCCGGTGGGGAATGTAACAAAATTGAGGGTGGGAGCCGGTGGGGAATGTAATAGAGATACAAATGGAGGGTGGGAGCTTTTGTGGGTTTAAGGTTTTTCTTTTTTTTTCTTCATATTGTGACACATATTTCGTTGAACCCGTTAGTGTGTTCCTTTTTCAGTAACATGATTCAGCGGTTTTATAGTATAATACAATGAGATTTGTAATAAATTTCTTTAAACCAAAACAAAAGGACTACTAGAAATCTTAATGGATAGAATTAATCATAATCTTAATGGATAGAATTAATCGTAATCTTAATGGATAAAATTAATCGTAATCTTAATGGAAAGAAATAATCATAAGTTGTTAGGTAAGGAGAGGAGCAGGGAGACACCCCGTTTGGTGGGGGTGTGGGGGTGGTGCTTCAGGGAGGTGGGAAATTGTGGGGGAATTGAGTGTGGGGGGTGGGGGTGTGGGGAAGTGGTGTGGAGGGCCGGTGGGTGAAATGTGAGAGGCTGAGTGTGGAGGGGTGGTGGGTGAAATGTTGGGGAAATTGAGGTGGGTCTTTTGTGGAGTTTAAGTTTTCGTTGAACCCGTTAGTGTGTTCCTTTTCAGTAACATGATTCAGCGGTTTATAGTATAATACAATGAGATTTGTAATAAATTTCTTTAAAACAAAACAAACGAACGAACAAACACGCAATAAAAAAAAACAATTCGGCAATAACAAATACCGTTCGTGTTGAGACAAGTTGCAGCGATACTTCCACTCAAGTCCAATAACCATGTAATATGTAACCTTTATAAGCTGATTGTTTGTCCATTGCTGAAATAGTCCTGTATAAATTCTACCTTAGAGTCTCATCTAGTTGGTTATACATCACCACACTTTGCATGGAAATAAACTCACCGAAATCAGATGGCGCGGGATCCAACATGTTTCGTGGGCCCCTCAAGTGACGGCATTATGTTCCTCGATCCCTCTTACGCCATTATTTCTCTCATTACTATGCGCAATTTGCAATAACAATACATTAGAGAAAATGTTGCTTCTTTTTCAGACAGAAAAACACATTCGGACATTGTACCAAAGATTTATACACGTACACAAACGATCGGAGTTGCTATATGCCTACCCGCAACATTTTAATCTTTGGATAAGACAAATTTGACCATTGCGTCTGGACCCCCTTTGTTGACAGATCGATCGATGGTCAGTCCTCTTTGTGTAAAGGATTTGGTCGTATAGTACTACCGGTACACGTTCACGGATGGTTTTCGGGCTTGAGTCGATTTTCAATGCTGAATAAAACATCCATGAACTTAATGTAAGTTCGTGTTGCTTTTAATGCTTCAACGTTTCAACAAGCCATTATTTTCTATAATAAAACTGACTGCGTCTTCATCCATATTTTAGAGACGAGGTTGTCTTGTCAGATTAATTTCAACTCCTGTTTTTCTTTGTCAGATACACATCGCCGCCGAGTTAGAATTTGGTTGATACTTCATTTACTCAGTTTAGTTATAAACAGTGCTGCTTATACTGTAGATGGGATTGTCACAATAACATCGAAACACATGATTAAAATGGCAATTTTTTCAAGTATTCTTCAATTTACAGTTGTATTATAACGTTGTTTTATTTTATATTTCTGTTGTATTTTATTTTGAAATTTGTATTATTCTATGTTTTTATTTTATTATATTTTTAGGTCGTGCGTGCTAAAGTTTGGTAATTCATTTTAGGATTAGTTGAGGTGCTATTAAAAATAAGGTTCGTTAATTTAAATTCTTATATATTTATGGAATCAACAAAGTAAAGTAAATTAGTTTAACAAAAACACACTACCCGTTGACAAAACAAACAAAACAAATACATAATTTTTACTATTAATTGAATTGCATATTGTTTCTCTCGATACTTCATGCCCAAGTGCAATAACAGTACATTGAAAAATGTTGCTTCTTTTTCGAACGAAATCGGTCACATGCGAATGAGAGCTGAAACGATTATATGAGTATATGGGGGTACATAATGTAATCTATTGGTATCACTAATAAATAAAATCAATAACAAATAACCATAGACACTACAAATTTATCAAATGGTGATTTATGAATAACATTTATAAGAACAAAATTACAACGTGTCAATAACTACGATTCTTTAAATAAAAACAAGAAACTACTTGGTAAAGAGAATCTTGATGTAACAAAACCCTAGATATTTGAATTGTATAATAAATTGTTCGTCGCCACTACTGTTTAATACGAGAAGTGTTTCCTAATAAGTTCCATCAAATCATTATCCATGTGTCAAACGAGCAAATTTGCTAAATTTTTTGTTGATGCTCATTTCTCAACATCGATGTAAAGGAAAGAAGATGACGTACTGTCTCCACAGACAGTTGACAAAGGTCCCTGAAGACGGCAGAGTGTTATAGATGGTGTATTTCGCGTTCTTTTGATGTTCAATCTACGTTGCCTTAGGATGTAGTCCGTATGAGTCAAAATCACCACCATCTCGTGTAATGTAGATTGCCAACCAGTGTTCTCTGGCTTATCATCAGCAGGGTCTGTGTGTAACCAATAGCGCGCTGGGGCGTAGAACAAACTACTTCGGAGGTTGGTCTGAGCAAACTCCTCTGAAGAAATGCTTGGTGAACCGGTCGCGTTTCAAAATAGAACTTGTCAAACTATTCATGATGTTCGGTCGTTTTGACCCTAGCTGGCGTAGTCAAAGATGATGTTGCGAAGACTGGTCTATTTCCAGTACGGTGAACTCTGCATAGATGATCACGTTGACTGTCTCATCCAACGGACTTGCAAAGTACGTCGATCGAAGGTTACGTGTCTCTGACTAGATTTAAGTGTCCTCCAAAAATATGTTTCTACCAAAAGCACTGTATAGATGTTTTTTTAAATTACAATAGTCTTTCCTGAAACATTTGGTCTTTCATCCTCACTTTCTTCCTCGTTCTCTTCATCCTCATTTGAACGAAGCAGTCCAATCCAAATTTGGGTATACGGTGTTTAGGCATTACCTGTTTAGAACTGGTTGCTTCATGCCTTTATTTACTTTCTTCGAGATCTTCCTGGCATATCCTGATGAGTGCCATTATCTTTCAGATGTAGGTAACTTGTAAAAAATCCTTGTGTTGTTGAAAAAGATTCAACTTGACTGCTGAGGTTTCCTATTGGCTTTTTGTGGCTTGATCTTCACTCCTTACCCCCGTTGACATTAGCACTGTATTTTTCACCACATCTCTTCAGTAGCCTCTATAGTATAACAACCAAGTCTCGAAAAGTGGCATTGTCTTCCCAATTCAGAACTAAGCTCATCCTCTCTTCCGATGATTCGTCATATTCCACCTCCATTATCGGATTCTGGAATCATCTTCCTCAATCTTCACGTCTTCATCCTGCGTAGATTCAGTTTCTGGGATTTCTGTTCCGATCTTCGTCACGATTTTAAATCGGGTTCCGGTGTCGACGTCAGAATTGTCAGATTGGATGACTTTAATTTCAGAATCATCGTCAACTTCATCGTTTAGATTTATCTTCATTATGTACATGTTCTGCGCCTCCGTGGTTATATCTCCGTCCAAAGCTTTTACTACTTTTCTTGGTGACAAAGCATGGGGTTTGACAGCGAAATAACATTCATGTTGATCTCTGATACTTAATCTCCGATTGACAAGAAACGGAAGAAATAGACATATAGGCCTATAACTACTCATTTCGCTGCTCATTTGCTCATTTCGCTGCTCATTGCTCATTTAACTAACTCATTTGCTCATTTCGCTGCTCCATTTGCTCATTTTGCTCCATTTGTGTTTGCTGCTCATTTGCTCATTTCGCTTTGCTCATTTGCTCATTTCGCTGCTCATTGCTCATTTGCTGCTCATTTGCTCATTTTGCTCATTTGCTCATTTCGCTGCTCATTGCTCATTTCGCTGCTCATTTATCATTTCGCTGCTCATTTGCTCATTTCATATTTGCTCATTTCTTCTCATTTTGCTCATATTTACTGCTCATTTGCTCATTCGCTGCTCATTGCTCATTTCCTTTCTCATTTCATACTCATTTACTCATTTCATGCTCATTTGCTCATTTCGCTGCTCATTTGCTCATTTGCGATTGGCAAATTGGTCTTATCCAAGATTAAATGTTGCGGGTAGGCATATAGCAACTCGATCGTTTGTGTGCGTGTATAAATCTTGGTACAATGTCCGAATGTGTTTTCGTTCCGAAAAAGCAACATTTCGTATGTTTATTTTGTGCATTGGGTATGAAGTATCGAGGAAATAATGTTGCTTCTTTCGAGACGAAAAACACGATCGGGCTGTTCTTCTCAGGTATCTGCAATACCTAACGATCGGTATACCCGCAACGACTGGCAATGCAAATAACAAATATTTCGCAATAATGGCTGGCGCTGGCAACGGCAAAACAGCTGAAATGAACAGCAATAATGGCTGGCTAACCTGTTTAAAATATTTATCGGCTAAATATTTTGGCGGCGCAACAGCTAATAAATAACGGCAATAACGCAAACATCAAATCTTTAACAACTGAAATGTTTGACAATGAATGAAATAACGAAATGATGTTTGTGATGAAATGACGACGAGGCAAATGACGGCGGTTGGACGCCTGTATTGCGTTTCTTCGTCAGATGTCGGAGATCGGCAGATGTTAATCGCCATGTGTCACCGGTGCGTGCCCGGACGAGCGGGTGAATGTTTGCGTGAATGAGCCTGAACGGATGAGGTTGTTGTGTTCTGGTGCATATCGATCGACGGTCGTCGATGATTCTGAACCCGATTTTGCGTCGTGGTTGAAGACCGAAATAGCTTTATTGAGCAGATCTGCGCGGGATGACGAGGCGGGAAGATGAGATCTGCGGTGGAATATGACAGTCGTCGGAAGGTGATCTGGATGAACCGGAGACAATGTCCGGATGGACGGAGCCGCTGAAGATGTGGTGTGGTACGTCGGCGGGGTATGGTGAATCAGCCAGGAAAAGCAATAAACCCTTTGAACGTCAGTGATCTTTCATACAGACACGATTACCATCTGAAGATAATGGCGCTCATCAGATGCGGAAGATCTCGAGAAAAATAATAAGGCGCAAATGACAAAGCTAAAGTACCAGGGCCGACGGTTTCTTAATGAGGATGAAGAGAACGATGATGAAAGACAATGTTCAGAAAGACGTATGTTAAAAAAACATCTATAATGGTGTTTTTGATGAGGCTATATTTACAGGTTTCGTCTGGTCGGACCTGACGATATCGACTCGACGTCACTTACCGTCCGTGGATGGTTGTCAACGTGATCATCTATCAGACGCTGATGCGGAAATGAACCGGTCTCGGCATCATCTTTGACTTCACGCCGGTGTCAAAACGGACCGGGTATCATGTGGACTGGAGATAGGATCTGACGAAACGCGACAGTTCTGGCTGTTCTTCGGGGTTTAACACTGTGACAACTCCAGCTTCAGTTTGTTCCCCGCCTAACGCTATTAATCGACACGAACCCTGCTGATAAGCCAGAGAACACTGATTCGGCAATCTACATTACACGAGATGGTGATAATTAATGTTTGTCCTTACCCAGACTGTCCCAAGGTGCAGATTGAACATTTTCCTTCAAAAGAATGCGAAATACACCATCTATAACACTCGCCGTCTTCGGGACCTTTGTCAACCGTCTGTGGACGGTACGTCATCTTCTTCCTTTTACATCGATGCCGAGAAATGAGCACCGAACAAAATTAGCAAATTGTTTTCGTCGGATACAATGGATAATGATTTGGATGTAAATAACTTTATTGAAACACTTTCCTCGTATTAAAACAGAAATTATTATGACGAACAATTTATTATACACCAAATATACAAGACTTTGTTACATCAAGATTCTTTTACCATTAGGGTTTGTTTTGTTTAAAGAATCGTAGTTAGCTGATACGTTAATTTTGTTCTTTATATAAATATTCATAATACTATTTGATAATTTGTAGTGTTCATGGTTATTTGTTATTGATTTTATTTATTGGTGATACCAATAGATTACATTTAACCACCCCCATATACTCATATAACTGCTCTGGCTCTCGTTCGCATGACTCCGATTTCGATTTCGAAAAAAGAAACGCTTGTTTTCAATGTACTGTTATTACCGTTGGGCATGAGTATCGAGAGAAATAATGGCGTAATTCAATTTAATAAAAGTAAAATTATGTATTTGTTTGTTTGTTTCGTTTAACAGGTAGTGTTTGTTGTGTTCAATTTACTTTTGATTCCATAAATATATAAAAATTTAAATTAACGAACCTTATTTATGCTTTTAACTAATCCTAAATGAATTACCAAACTTTATACACTTACGACCTAAAAATATAATAAAATAAAACATAGGAATAATACAAATTTCAAAATAAAATGCTAAATAAAATATAAAAATAAAACAACGTTATAATACAACTGTAGAATTGAAATACTTGAAAATTACTTAATCATGTGTTTCGATGTTATTATTAAGGATAATCCCATCACGGTATAAAAGCAGCACTGTTTATAACTAAACTGAGTAAATGAGTATCCTTCAAAATTCTAACTCGGCGGCGATGTATCTGATGTTAGCGTAAAACAGAGTTGAAATTAATTCGACAAGACAACCTCATTAAAATATGGATGAAGAACAGTCCAGTTTGTGAAAATACTGTATTTGTTGAAACGTTGAAGCATTAAAAAGTAACACGAACTTTACATTAAGTTCATGGGATGTTTCATTCCCAGCATTGGAAAAATCGACTCCTAAGCCGAAAATTAACTGTGAACGTGTACCGGTAGTACTATACGACTAAATCCTTTACACAAGAGGACTGACCACCGATCGATTCGTCAACAAAGGGGTCCGTGACGCAATGGCCATTGTCTTATCCAAAAGATTAAATGTTGCGGGTGACATATAGCAACTCGATCGTTTGTGTACGTGTATAAATCTTGGTACAATGTCGAATGTGTTTTCGTTCGAAAAAGCAACATTTTCTAATGTATTATTGTGCCAAATTGGGTATGAAGTATCGAGAAATAATGGCATAGAGGATCGAGAGTACAATGCCGTCGTGGAGACCCGCAGAGTATGTTGGATCACCATCAGTTTCGGTGAGTTTATTTCCATGCAAAGTAATGGTGATGTAACCAACTAGATGAGACTTGCCTGAATTTATGGGACTATTTCATAATGGACAAACAATCAGCTTACAAAGGTTACGTACATGGTTATTGGACTTGGTGGAGTATCGCCGTAACGTCTCAACACAGACAGTGTTGTTATTGCCAATTGTTTTTATTGCGTTGCTCGTTCGTTTTGTTTTGTTTAAGAAATTTACAAATCTCATTGTATTATACTATAAACAACTGAATCATGTTACTGAGGAACACTAACAATTTCAACAGCTTAAACTCCACAAAGACCCACCCTCAATTTCTAACATTTCACCTACCCCTCACTCAATTTCCTCATTTCACCTGGCCCCTCCACCTCAATTCCTGATTCCCCACCTCCCCCACACTCAGATTCCCCACAATTCCCCACCTCCCCACTCAATTCCCCCACAATTCCCCACCAACAGGGTGTCTCCTGCTCCTCTCCTTACCCTAACAACTTGTGATTATTTCTTTCCATTAGATTACGATTAATTCTATCGTGGTGCGATTAATTCTATCATTAAGATTACGATTAATTCTATCCATTAAGATTTCACAAGTAGTCCTTTGTTTGTTTTAAAGAAATTTATTTTCGTCTGTTGTATTATACTATAAACCGCTGAATCATGTTGCTGAAAAGGAACACTAACAGGTTCAACGAAATATGTGTCACAATATGAAGAAAAAAAAAAGAAAAAACCTTAAACTCCACAAAGCCCACCTCCATTTTACCCATTTCCCCGGCTCCCACCCTCAATTCATTTCCCCACCATTACCCTCAATTCCACATTTGCCCCTGACCCCACCCTCAGTTCCACATTTGCCCACCGGCCCCCACCACTCAATTCCACATTTTTACCGGCCCCCTCGGTGCCCCCCACCAAACTTGGGGTATCTGCAGCTCCTCTCCTTACCTAACAACTTATGATTATTTCTTTCCATTAGATTACGATTAATTCTAACTCCATTAAGATTACGATTAATTCTATCCATTAAGATACGATTAATTCTATCCATTAATTTCTAGTAGTCCCTTTTGTTTTGTTTAAAATTTATTACAAATCTCATTGTATTATACTATAAACCGCTGAATCATGTTGCTGAAAAGGAACACACTAACAGGTTCCAGCAAATATGTCACAATATGAAGAAAAAAAAAAAGGAAAAAAAGCTTAAACTCCACAACCCACCCTCCATTTGCCCATTCCCCGGCTCCCACCCTCAATTCCACATTTCCCCACCAGCCCCACCCTCAATTCCACATTGCCCACCGGCCCCACCCTCAATTCCACATTTGCCCCACCATTACCCTCAATTCCACATTGCCCCACCGGCCCCACCTCCAATTGACCCACCAAACAGGGTGTAAAGCTCCTCATACCTAACAACTTATGATTGTTCTTTCCATTAGATTACGATTAATTCTATCGACAAGATTACGATTAATTCTATCCATTAAGTTACGATTAATTCTGCCATTAAGATTTCTAATGTCCTTTTGTTTTGTTTTAAAGAAATTTATTACAAATCTCATTGTATTATACTATAAACCCTTTGAATCATGTTACTGAAAAGGAACACTAACGGGTTCAACGAAATATGTGTCATAATATGAAGAAAAAAAAGAAAATAAACTTAAACTCCACAATACCCTCATTTACCCCACATTTCGCTCCCACCCGCAATTCCACATTTCCCCACCAGCCCCTCAATTCCACATTGCCCCTGGCCCCCTTTTTTCAGACAATCCGGGTCATGCGAATGAGGCCAGAACAGTTATGTAATTATGGGGGTATATTTCTTAGTATCACTAATAAATAAAATCAATAACAAATAACAAGACACGTAAACGGATCGTGACTGATCAAATATTTTCAAGTCATGGCAGTGTCTGCATCCCCAGCCACGTTAAGACAAGGAATTCATTAGTGTAAAGTCCTTGATGTAGATGTAATCCTAGACGTCCGTAATCCTTTCGATCAATGAACTCTTGAGCCATTTGTGTGTCCCTAGTACAATGTTTGGACAGTTAATTATCGATATTATAAGGATGAGATTTACTATTACCAAATATATTGGATGCATAATACTCGTCTCCTTCAGATGTTCCAGTTTATTACAAGTTGTGTGTGAAATCGTTAGGAGCGACTGGTTCAAAGTATTTTGATAATTATTAAAACATACAATAAATTTATCAAATGGTGATTATCAACATGTATTTATAAGAACAAAAATTACAACGTATCCAGCCTTTACGATTCTTTAAGCAAACAAACCCTACTTGATAAAAAGAATGTCTTGATAACAAGCCCTAGATATTTGGTGTATATAAATTGTTCATCATACTTCTGTTTTTTTAATACGAGGAAAGTGTTCCTAATAAGTTATTTACATCCAAATCATTATCCATTAATATCCGACAGTAATTTGCTAATTTGTTCATGCTCATTTCTCGCTCGATGTAAGGAAAGAAGATGACGTACTGTCCACAGACGGTTGACAATTCCTGAAGACGGCGAGTGTGTTATAGATGGTGTGTTGCATTTCAGAAGGAAATGTTCAATCTGCGACGCAGCAGGATAGTCCGTATGAGTCAAAAATATTGCCCTGTCTCGTGTAATGAATTGCCAACCAGTGTTCTCCTGGCTTATCTGTGGGGTGCGTTAATGACAATAGCCTTCAGGGCGTGAACAAACTGCTTCGGAAGTTGGTCACAGGCAAAAACTCCTCTGAAGAAATGCTTGGTGAACCGGTCTCGTTTCAAAATAGAACTGTCTCAAACTATTCATGATGTTCGGTCCGTTTTTGACCTAACTTAGCGTAGTCAAAGATGATATTGCGAGACTGGTCTATTTCAAATGTTGTTGAGCTCTGCATGAATGATCACGTTGACTGTCTCCTCCAACGGACTTTAGAAAGTGTTACGTCGAGTCGAAGGTTACCGTGTCTGACTAGATTTAAAGTGTCCTCAAAAAAAAAATGTTCTACCAAAAACACTATTATAGATGTTTTTTAAATTACAATAGTCTTTCTGAAACATTTGGTCTTTCATGTCACTCTTCCTCGTTCTCTTCATCCTCATTTAGTTGAAACAGCCCTTTCTTGGCAAGACTATATCTATATGGCAAGACCCTATATCTAGCAGCCCCATATCTATAGGGCAAGCCCTATATCTTTTGGGAAAACCTATATCTATATGAAAGCCCTATATCTATATGGAAGACCCATATCTATTTTGGCAAGACCCTATATCTTTAAGACACTATTATCTATCAATAAACCCCAAATCTATATGATTCGAACAATGACTTTAAAACCTCATATCTCCAACATTTTAGCATATCATCATTTCATATTCGAAATATTAACTAATGAAAATACTTTAATAAAGTGCTGCTGAACAAATTATACATGCGTTTGTCACATCACGGCTCAATAAGGAATGCCTCTTCTACGGTCTCCGCGAATCAAATATCGTCTTTAACACATACAAAACAGCAGCTCGGGGTTGTGACTTTTCGAAAGTCATGCCATATCCGCCAATCTTGAAAGAACTGCACTGGCTTCCTTTTTCCCGAAATTGTTTTAAACTTATGCTAATTGTTCACAAATCTTTAATAAATTGCTCAATTTATTTTCTGAACTTCTTAAGTCTACACACCATCACAATTTAGCTCAGCAACATGTCACCCTAAAGGAACCAACTAAAACGGAACTGGGGTGGTAGGTCTTTCTGTCTGCTCCGAGACTCTGGAATCATCTTCCAACTAAACTCAAATTTTGTCATAGGTAACAAGATGGAGGTATAATGGCCAGGTCTAGCTTACGGACTCAAGTTCTGTAGAGCAGCAGAATGGGTTCGAATCCCGGGGGACACTTTGTCGAAACAAGACATTTAACCATATTGCTTCTCTCCACCCAGGGTTAAAGGGGTACTGTGAGGCAGAGTTGGTTGATTAGCCCTATATGCCTGAATGGCAGCAATTGAGCTGTATACTCCCGGGGAGCTGAAATGGTTTCAGGAATGATTTATGAGATTGAGCAGGGTAATAATATAATGCCGGCACCACTCAGTTGGTGGATCGTGCCTATATAAGTCCCACATTATTATTATTATTATTATTATTAGATTTAAGTCAATGCTTAAAACTCATCTTATGTCACAATTCTTCAAGATGATGTATATTTGTAATTGCATTGTAGGTACATGTATCTCAATACATAATTTTCTCCCTATCTATCATTGTATATTTTTTGTATTCATGTTTTTCTTTGTTTCGCATGGCGTAGCAGGTGGATATTGCGCTACAAATCTTTTTTATTATTATTATTTATGGCAAGACTATATTATGGCAACCGATATCTATATGGCAACCCCATACTACTCAAAACAATTTAGGGGAAAACGGTTTTAACATCAAATTTGAAATGTTCCATGAAGGTTTCATTTGCAACCCCCTCTCTTTCAGTAGTCATGTCATGAAATGTTAATCACATGCATCCTTTATCATCTGTTTAATTGTGCAGTTGTTTCTCATCAATTATGTGAAACATTGTATTTATCTGAAATAAATGATCTTGCTTTAACTGAATTATTCCGGTGTTCCTAAATTGTTTTTGAGTAGTATATTGGCAAGACCTATATCTATATGACTAGACCCATATCTATATGGAGACATAAACTATGGGGCTTCATTACCAAAATGTGTTTTGTTTGATCAAAGGATAACCTACTAACATGACAGCAAAGGTTTGAGATTTTAAACAAATTGGTTACATGACAAAGGCGATTTCCCAAAAATTGTAGTGATGCATATTATAGTATTTATAAAACAAACTTTGAAAATAAAATATGAAATTCGGATTTAAACTGTAAATAAAATCGATATTTCAAGCGGCTTGATTCTGATTGACAGCTGGCTGGATCGGAAAAACTGCCGCCCCCTCCGGCCGTTGCATACAATAATTATCGGAGCCTCGTCAACATGAAATTCCGTCTTTTATTAATTTGAGATTTTAATTCTTTAACCCAAATTTGTCTCAAATAAAAACTTAAACTTTAATCTCAGAAAAAAACTTTAACATTTTAAATCTTTTTTCGTCTCCCAAAAAAGTCTTGGTTCTGACTGTTTTTTATTTTTATACACATCAACCCGCGGGAGGGCTAACTCTACTACATAACCACTATCCACACGAACCGCTTTAAACACAGTCTTGGGGAAAAATTTTTGAATCTCCCCACAGGGGGAACCACACATGCGTTTGGGGGTTCTGACGGCACATTTTAGTCGCCCCAAAAATGTGGGCCCGGGGTTTCAAAACCTCGTTTTTCCCCTTCGGGGGTCCGTTTCCCAAACTATTGCCCGCCCCCCCTGCGGGATGGATGGTATAAAAACAAACTTTATCGAACAAGACTACAATCTTGAAAACATCTATAAATAACACGATGAAGTTAGCAAACTCGGTACAATATGACACCTATTAGGACCTCAAATAAATTGCCCCATCGTTTACATCATGTCTACTAATGATGGGTTTCTCATGTCCGAAACATACAACAGCGACAGCTTCCATGGATATAAGGTTCCAAAGGGAATAAGTTGTCTGTTTGTGCTCCATGACATTAAACCTATGGCCAACTCATGTGCTAACCAACAAAGTGTACAATGTTTGGCCAATCAAAAGGCACACCACACATTCAACCCCGACAAGTACATCAAACATGATGAAACCATGACGCACTTCTGCAAACAAAATGAAATGTACAAATGTTACGATTCTGTTAGTCATCCAGAGGTTGAAATTAGCGAGTTTTCAAATATCAAAGTTCCTTCTTTTCCAACGGGCCCTTTTAGCTTTTTTCTTTAGCTGGGTCCCGTTTGAAAAAAACGCGGGTCCCCTTATTTGGGTTTTAATAAGAATGTTCTCTACCCGGTTTTGGGGGTTTTGGATGAATCTTGCCGGCTCGATATCAACGTGAAGTGTCCCTGATTTTTCTTTCCCCAAGGGGGGA
>JAQQFT010000171.1:0-39290 GCA_029582265.1 Zoroaster sp. YZ-2022
AATAAAAAATTTTTTAAAAATTTTAAAAAAAAAATAAAAAATTTAAATATATAAAAAAAAAAAAAAAAAAAAAAAAAAAAAAAAAAAAAAAAAAAAAAAAAAAAAAAAAAAAAAAAAAAAAAAAAAAAAAAAAAAAAAAAAAAAAAAAAAAAAAAAAAAAAAAAAAAAAAAAAAAAAAAAAAAAAAAAAAAAAAAAAAAAAAAAAAAAAAAAAAAAAAAAAAAAAAAAAAAAAAAAAAAAAAAAAAAAAAAAAAAAAAAAAAAAAAAAAAAAAAAAAAAAAAAAAAAAAAAAAAAAAAAAAAAAAAAAAAAAAAAAAAAAAAAAAAAAAAAAAAAAAAAAAAAAAAAAAAAAAAAAAAATAAAAAAAAAAAAAAAAAAAAAAAAAAAAAAAAAAAAAAAAAAAAAAAAAAAAAAAAAAAAAAAAAAAAAAAAAAAAAAAAAAAAAAAAAAAAAAAAAAAAAAAAAAAAAAAAAAAAAAAAAAATAAAAAAAAAAAAAAAAAAAAAAAAAAAAAAAAAAAAAAAAAAAAAAAAAAAAAAAAAAAAAAAAAAAAAAAAAAAAAAAAAAAAAAAAAAAAAAAAAAAAAAAAAAAAAAAAAAAAAAAAAAAATGATTTCAAAAATTTGAGTTGTTTGTATCGCAGACTGAGTTGTCTGGTTATCGCAGACTGAGTTGTCTGTTATCGCAGACCGAGTTGTCTGTATCGCAGACCGAGTTGTCTGTTATGCAGACTGAGTTTTCTGTTATCGCAGACTGAGTTGTCTGTATATCAGTAGACTGAGGTTGTTCTGTTATCGCGAGACCGAAGGTTGTTCTGTTATTATCGCAGACTGATTGTGTCGCAGACTGGTTTGTCTTCGTTATCGCAGACCGGAGTTTGTCTGTATATCGCAGACTGAGTTTGTCATGTTATCGCAGACTGAGTTGTCTGTTATATCGCAGGGCCGAGTTGTCTGTATCGCAGACTACAGATTTTCTGTTATCGGAGACCGAGGTTTGTCTGTTACTCTCGAGACTGAGTTGTCTGCATCGCATAAGACCGAGTTTTCTGTTATCGGAGACTGGAGGTTGTCTGTTATCGCGAGACTGAGTTGTCTGTTATCGCATGGACCGAGTTGTCTGTTATCGCAGGACCGAGTTTTCTATGCCGGTTGCCCATTAGACCGAGTTGTCTGTCTTATTGTCGCAGACTGAGTTGTCTCGTATCGACCGAGTTGGTTCGTATCGCAGGACTGAGCGTCATATTGTGCAGACTATGAGTTTTCTGTTATCGCACTGGTTGTCTTATGTGATTCTCGCAGACTACAGGTTGTCTGTTATCGCAATAGACCGAGTTGTTCTGTTATCGCAGACTGAGTTGTTCGTTATCGCAGACTGAGTTGTTCTGTTATCGGAGACTGAGTTGTCTGTTATCCGTCATAGACTGAGTTGTCTGTTATCGCAGACTGAGTTGTCGGTTATGCTCCCTTGACCGAGGTTTCTCTGTATCGCAGGACTGAGTTGTCTGTTATTGCAGACCGAGTTGTTCATCGTGACCGGAGTTGTCTGTTATCGCAGACTGAGTTGTCTGTTATCGCAGACTGAGTTTTTCTGTTATCGCAGACTGAGTTGTCTGTATCGAGACCGAGTTTTCGTTATCGCAGACCGAGTTGTTCGTATCGCAGACTGAGTTGTCTATATCGCAGAACTGAGAGTTTTCTATTATTCATTGCAGACTGAGTTTGGTTGTACCGCGAGACTGAGTTGTCTATATCGCGAACTGAGTTGTCGTTATCAGCAGACTGAGCTGTGTCGTATCGCAGACCGAGTTGGTTCGTTATCGCTCATGAACTGAAGGTTGTCTTCTTTACTCGCAGACTGAGTTGTCTGTATATCGCAGACCGAGTTAATTCTGTTATCATAGACCGAGTTGTTCTGTTATCGCAGACTCGAGTTGTCTATTATCGCAGACCGAGTTGTCTGTTATCGCAGACTGGAGTTGTCTGTATTGCAGGACTGAGTTTTCTGTTATCGGAGACTAAGGTTGTCTGTTATCGGAGATCGAGTTGTCTGTATCCCAGACCGAGTTTATTGTTATCAAAGACTGAGTTGTCTGTTATCATAGTTAGGTTGTCATATCATGACTGAGTTGTTTTCATATATCGCAGGTGGGTTGTCTGTTGCTCATGAACTGAGTTATCATATCATGAACTGAGTTGTCTGTATCGCAGACCGAGTTTTCTGGGTTATCGGAGACCGAGTTGCTCTGTATCGCAGACCGGTGTCTTTCATCGGACTGAGTTTTCTGTTATCGGAGACTAGGTTGTCCGTATATATCGCAGACCAACGAGTTGTCTGTCTATACGCAGACTGTTAGTTCTGTCATCGCAGAACTGAGTTGTCTTCTTATCGCAGACTGAGTTGCTCTGTATCGTGCAGACTTTTAGTTATTTGTCTATCGCATAAGACTTGGCTGTTGTCTATGCTCATAGACTGGGTTGTCTGTATTGCAGACTGAGGTTTTTCGTTATACGCAGACCGAGTTGAAGCCCGCCATATCGCAGGACCGAGTTGTCCTGTATCGCAGACTGAGTTTTCTGTTATCGATGACCGAGGTTGGTTCTGTTATCGCAGAACTGGTTGTCTGTATCGCAGAGACTGAGTCGTTGTCTTTGCTCCTTGTAGACTGAGTTTTCTGTTGCTCAAAGACTGGTTGTCTGTTATCGCAGACTGAGTTGTCTATATATCGCAGACTGGAGTTGTTTCTGTATCGCAGACCGAGCGTCTGTATCGCACTGAGTTGTCTGTTAACAGACCGAATTTTCTGTTATCGCAGACTGGAGTTGTCTGTTTCGCAGACTGAGTTGTCTGTTATCGCAGACTAGGTTATCTGTTATCGGAGACTGAGTTATGGTTCATTACCTTGAAATGGTTGTCTGTTATAAGACTAGGTTCGTCTCAAGTTGTCCTGTTATGTAGACTGGGATTGTCTATTGCTCATGACTAGGTTGTCTGTCCAATGAACCGAGTTTTTTGTTATCGGAGACTGGAGTTGTTCGTTATATCTTGAGACTGAGTTGTCTGTTATCGCGAGAACTGAGTTATTCATCGGTATCGCAGACCGAGTTGTCTGGTTGCTCGCACACTGAGTTGTCTGTTCGTACGAGACTGACTGAATTGTCTCTTATCGGGCAGAACTGAGTTGTCTGTTATCGCAGACCGAGTTAATTGTCATCGCAGACTGAGCTGTCTGCACGCAGACCGAGTTTTCTGTTATCGGAGACTGAGTTGTCTGTGTACCCGCCAGGTTTCTGTTATCGAGACTGGGTTGGCTGATTGTCGCAGGACCAATGATTGTCTGTATCGCAGACTGAGGGTTTTCGTCTATCGGAGACTGAGTTGTTCACGAGACTGGAGCTGGTTCAATGTAGGGACTAGGTTCGTTACCGGAGACCGAGTTGTCTGTTGTTATCGAGAGACTGAGTTGTCTGTATCGTGTGAGACCGCCGTCTTCGTATCGCAGACTGGCTTTTCTGTTATCGAGACCGAGTTGTCTGTCAGACCGAGTTGTCTGTATCGTAGACCGAGCTGCCCTATACGCAGACCGGAGTTGTCTGTTATTGCAGACTGAGGTTGTCCTGTTATCGCAGACTGAGTTGTCTCTGTATCGCAGACTGAGTTGTCTCAGGCCGCAGGACCGAGTTGTTCACACGCACTGAGTTGTTCGTCATCGCAGACCGAGTTGTTCGTTCTGTTAGACCGGAGTATCGCCTGCCTGTTGTCTTGTGTAGACCGAGTTTTCTGTTATCGCAGACCGAGTTGCCTGTCATCGCATCGACAGCACGCAAACCGAGTTTTCTATTTATCAAGGGGACCCGGAGTTGTCTGTTGTCGCAGACTCGAGTTGTCCGGTGTCGCAGACTGAGTTGTCTGTGTATCGCAGACCGTAAGGTTTTCTGTTATCAGAACTGAGTTGTCTGGTTATCGCAGACCGAGGTTGTCTATGCACGCAGACCGAGTTGTCTGCCATCCAGACCGAGTTGCTCCGTTATCTACTGAGCTGTCTGTGGTCGGCAGGATCGAAATTGTCTGTTATCTTCCGCAGACCGAGCTGCCCGTTATCGCAGACCGAGTTGTCTATATCGCAGACCGAGTTGTCTGTTATCGAGACCGAGCTGTTTGCACGCTAGACTGAGTTTTCTGTTATCGCAGACCGAGTTGTCTGTTGGCTGCTTGAACTGAGTTGTTCTATATCGCAGACTAGGAGTTGCCTCTATTATCGAGACTGAGTTGTCTGCACGCAGGACCGAGTTACCTGTTATCGCAGACTGAGTTGTTGCTATCGGCATCGAGCGTCTGTACGCAGACCGGAGCTGTTCATTCCAGACCGAGTTGCCCGTTATCGCATCGAGTTGTCTGCACGCGGTGACCGAGTTTTCCGTTATGAAGACTGAGTTGTCTGTTATCGCAGACCGAGTTGTCTGTTATCGCAGACCGAGTTGTCTATATCGCAGACCGAGTTTTTCTGTTATCGCAGACCGAGTTGTCTGTTATCGCAGACTGAGTTGTCTGTTGCCTGCATCGCAGACTGAGTTTTCTGTTATCGGAGACTGAGTTGTCTGTATTGTGCATCGACTAAGGTTGCTGTCATCGCAGACCGAGTTGTTCGTTATCGCAGACTGGTTGTCTGTATACATGAACTGAGTTGTCTATCGACAGACTGGAGTTTTCTTCGTTATTCTGCAGACTGAGTTGTCTGTATCGCAGGACCGAGTTGTCTGTTATCGCAGACCGAGTTGTCTATTATCGCGATGACCGAGTTGGTCTGTATCGCAGACCGAAATTTTCTGTTATCGGAGACTGAGTTGTTTCGTTATCGCAGACCGATGTTGTCTATCGCAGACCGAGTTGTCTGTTATCGCAGACTGAGTTGTCTGTTGTCGCAGGACCGAGCGTCTGTCTAATGTCGCAGACCCGGTTTTCTGTTATCGGCAGACTGAGTTGTCTGTTATCGCAGACTAGTTGTCTGTATCGCATGAACTGAGTTTTCTGTTACTCGGAGACCGAGTTGGGTTCGTTGGTCGCGAGACCGAGTTGTCTGTGTATCAAGAGACCGAGTTGTTCTGTTATCGGCAGGACTGAGTTGTCTGTTATCTGCAGGACTGAGTTGTCTGTATGTCGCAGATCTTGAGTTGTTCTCATTCGCAGACCGAGTTTACTGTAATCGGAGACTGAGTTGTCTGTTATCGCAGACTGGAGTTGGTCTGGTATCGCAGACTGAGTTGTCTTCATCGCAGACTGGACCGAGCGTCTGTTGCCCGCGAGACCGAGTTGTCTGTATTACATTATTTCTATTATCGCAGACTGAGTTGTCTGTATACATGAGACTGAGTTGTCTGTTATCGGCAGACCGAGGTTGTCTTCGTTATCGCAGACTGAAAGCTTGTTTCAGTTATCGCAGACTGAGTTGTCTGTTATCGCAGACTGAGTACACACGTTGTCTATATATGTAACGCGCAGACTGAGTTTCTGTTGGTTGAGCTGTCTGTTATCGCAGACTGAGTGTTCGTATACGCCAGACTGAGTTTTCTGTTATCAGACTTAGTTGTCTATCTATCGCAGACCGAGTTGTCTGTATCGCAGACTGGAAAGTTGGTCTGTATCACCGGACCGAGTTTTCTGTTATCGGAGACCCGAACTTGTCTGTCTGTATCGCATGAACTGGAGTTGTCTATATTCGACATGATGATTTTCTAAATATTATCGCAGACCGAGTTGTCTGTTATTGCAGACTGAGTTTTCTATGTTATCGCAGACTGAGTTGTCTGTGGATCGCAGACCGAGGCTTTTCTGTATCGACCAGTTGTTCTGTATGCGCAGACTGAGTTGTCTGTATCGCAGACTGAGTTGTCTCATCGCAGACCGAGTTGTCTGTTGCAGACCTAATTTCTTCTGTTATCGCGACCCTGAGTTGTCTGTATCGACTGAGTTGTTCGTATATTCGCGACCGATTGAGTTGTCTGTTTTCGCAGACTGGGAGCTGTCTGTTATCGCAGACCCAGTTGTCTGTTATCGCATGACCTGAGTAATGCCATCTGTACTCGCAGACTGAGTTTTCTGTTACTCATGAGACCGAGTTGTCTGTTATCGCGAGACCGAGTTGTCTGTGTATCGCAGACCGAGCTTTCTGTTACCCGGAGACCGAGTTGTCTGTTATTGTCAGACTTGAGTTGTCTGTATCGCAGACCGAGGTTGTCTGTTATCGGAGACTGATTTGTCTGTATCGCAGGACTGAGCGTCTGTTATCGCAGAATGAGTTGTCTGGGTTATCGCGAGACTGAGTTGTCTGTATCGCAGACTGGGTTTGCCCGTTATTTCGCAGACTGAGGTTTTCTGTTAACGCAGACCGAGTTGTCTTGTATCGCAGACTGAGTTTTCTGTTATTATCGGAGACTGAGGTTCTGTTATCGCAGACTATGAGTTGTGTCCCGTATCCCAGACCGAAGTTTTCGTTATCGGAGACCGAGTTGTCGTTATTGCAAAGACTGAGTTGTCTGTATCGCAGACCGAGTTGTCTGTTATCGGGGACTGAGCGTTATATCGCAGAGACTGGGTTTGTCTGTTCATAGAGTTGGGTTGTCTATCGCTGCCAGACCTGAGTTGTCTATGTCGCAGGATCGAGTTGTCTGTTCATGAACTGGAGTTTGTCTGTTATCGCAGACCGAGTTGTCTGTATGTCGCAGACCAGAGTTTTCTGTTATCGAGAGGCTGAGCGTCTGTTATCGCAGGACTGAGTTGTCTGTATCGCAGGACCTGAGTTGTCTCGTTATCGCAGATTGAGTTGTCTGTTATCGCACACTGAGTTGTCTGTATCCTGCAGACTGAATTGTCTGTTATCGCGCAGACTGAGTTGTCTGTCTGCTATCGCAGACCGAGTTGTCTGTATCGCAGACTGAGTTTTCTGTTATCGGAGACCGAGTTGTCTGTATCGCAGACTGGAGTTTTCTGTTATTATCGGAGACCTGAGTTGTCTGTTATTGCAGTAACTGAGTTGCTGTTCTGTATCGCAGACCGAGTTGTCTGTTATCGGAGACCGAGTTGTCTGGGATCGCAGACCGAGTTGTCTGTTATCGCAGACATCGAGTTGTCTGTTATCGCATCGAGTTGTCTGTATCGCAGACTAAGGTTGTCTTCGCTATCGCAGACTGAGTTGTCTGTTATCGCAGACCGAGTTGTCTGTATCGCAGACCGAGCTTTCTCTACTGTTATGGAGACCGAGTTGTCTGTTATCGCAGACTGAGTTGTCTGTATAGTTAAGACTGTTGTCTGTATCGCAGACTGAGTTTTTTGTTATCGGAGACCTGAGTTGTCTGTTTATCGCAGACTGAGTTGTCTGTATCGCATGACCGAGTTGTCTGTATCGCAGACCGAGTTTCTGTTATCGAGACTGGAGTTGTCTGTATCATGAGCAGACCTGAGCTGTTCTGTATCGCAGACTGAGTTGTCTGTATCGCAGGACCGAGATTGTCTGTCTGCTATTGTACAGACCGAGTTTTCTGTTATCGCAGACCGAGCGTTGTCTGTATCGCAGACCGAGTTGTGCATCATAGACTGGAAGTTGTCTGTTATCGCATGAGCTGAGTTGTCTGTTATCGCAGGACCGAGTTGTCTGTTATCGCGAGACTGAGTTGTCTGTATCGCAGACCGAGTTTTCTGTTATCGCGAGACTGAGCTTGTCTGTTATCGCAGGACCGAGTCTGTCTACGCAGACCGGAGTTTTCTTTATCGGAGACCTGAGTTGTCTCGTTATTGCCCAAGACTGAGTTGTCTGTATCGCAGACTGGGAGTTTGTCGTTTATCGGAGACCGGAGTTGTCTGTATCGCAGGACCGAGTTACCGTTATTGCTCCTTGAGACCGAGTTGTCTGTTATCGCAGACTGAGTTGTTGTCTGTATCGCAGACCGAGTTGTCTGTTATCGCAGACTGAGTTGTCTGTTATCGCAGACTGAGTTGTCTGTATCGCAGATCTGAGTTTTCTGTTATCGGAGACCGAGTTGTCTTCGTTATCGCAGACTGAGTTGGTTGTCTGTATCGCAGACCGAGTTATCTATATCGCAGACCGAGTTGTCTGTTATCGCACCGAGTTGTCTGTATCGCAGACTTGATAGGGTTTCTGTTATCGGAGACCGATGTTTGTCTGTTATCGCGAGACCGAGTTGTCTGTATCGCAGACCTGAGTTGTCAATGTATCGCAGACTGAGTTTCTATTATCGGAGACCGAGTTGTCTGTTATCGACTGAATGTTGTCTGTCATCGCAGACTAGTTTTCGTGTTATCGGAGACCTGAGTTGTCTGTTATCGCAGACCGGAGTTGTCTGTATCGCAGACTGAGTTGTCTGTATACGCAGACCGAGTTTTCTGGTTATCGGAGACCGAGTTTTGTGTCTGTATCGCAAGAATTCGAGTTGTTCGTATCGCAGACCGAGTTGTCTGTATCGCAGGACTGAGTTGTCTGTCATTGCAGACCGGAATTTTCTGTTATCGCAGACCTGAGTTGTACTGTATCGCAGACTGGAGTTGTCTGTATCGCAGGACTGAGTTGTCTGTTATTCGCAAGACCGAGTTGTCTGTTATCATGCAGACCGGGTTGTCTGTTACTTCGCAGACTGAGCACTTAGTCTGTATCGCAGACCCGAGTTTTCTGTTATTCGCCGAGACTGAGGTTGTGCCTGTTATCGCAGGACCGAGTTGTCTATGTATACCGCAGACCGAGTTTTCTGTTATCGGAGACCGAGCTGTCTGTTATTGCAGACCGACTGGTCTCGTATCGCAGACCGAGTTGTCTGTATCGGAGACCGAGTTGTTCGGTTATCGCAGACTGAGTTGTCTGTTATCGCAGAATGAGTTGTCTGTTATCGCAGACCGAGTCGTTATCGGAGACCGAGTTGGTTCTGTATATCGCAGACCGAGTTGTCTGTTATCGCAGACTAACTGAGTTGTCTTCGTAATATCGAACAGACTTATTTTCGTCACCGACTGAGCTTTTCTGTTATCGAGACCGAGTTGTCATTGTTATCGGGCAGACCGGAGTTGTCTGTATACGCAGACCGGAGTTGTCTGGTTATCGGCAGACCGAGTTTTGGTTATCGGAGACTGAGTTGTCTGTATATCGCAGACTGAGTTGTCTGTATCGCACGAGGACTGAGCGCCCTGTATCGCAGACCGAGTTTTTCTATTGTTATCGAGACTGACCGTTGTCTGTTAACGTGACTGGAGCGTCTGTTATCGCAGACTGAGCTACGCTGTCTGTATCGCAGACCGAGTTGTCCTGTTAATGCAGACTGAGTTTTCTATCGTTATCGCAGACCGAGTTGTCTGTATCGCAGACTGAGTTGTCTGTTATCGCAGACTGAGCTTGTCTGTTATCGCAGACTGAGTTGTCTGTTATCGCAGGACCGAGTTGGTTCTGTTATCGCAGACCGAGTTTGTTCGTATCGCAGACTGGTTTTCTGTTATACGCAGACCGAGTTGTCTGTTGCGCATCGCAGACTGAGTTGTCTGGTACGCAGACTGAGAGCGTGTCTGTTATCGCTTGAGACCGAGTTGTCTGTTGCTCGCAGACCGACTTGTGAGTATCGCAGACTGAGTCTCGTTATACGGCAGACTGAGTTGTTCGTTATTTCGCAGAGACTGAGCGGTTGTAATGCAGAACCGGAGTTTTTCTGTTATCGGAGACTGAGTTGTCTGTTAGTTGCAGACTGATGTTGTCTATCTTGTACGCAGACCGAGTTGTTCGTTATCGCAGAGACTAAGTTTTCTGTATGTCGCAGACTGAGTTGTTCTGTTATCATGAGAACTGAGTTGTCTCGTTACTCCAGACTTGGTTGTCTGTATCGGCAGATGGGTTAATGTTAAAGTCTCTCGCATAACATTGATTTTTCTAATAATTGTAAAAGTGCTTTCATCGCTTCTTTAGTCATAATAGTAATGTATAACTATCTATATGCCCTTTATTGTTTGTTTGATTATAATCATTCCCTTTTTGAAGTCAAATTAAGAAAATAATAGTTACTAATAAAAAGGCCCAAACCTTTGAATTAAGATAAATTAAGATTTATATTTTGAGGCTTTGAGCCAAAATATAACATTAGGATCCCTATATATAAAACAATGTGTAATACTTTAGGTGGTCAGAAAGTTAAAACATTGAGAAAATATATGTCTAGAAAAAGGCGGCCATTTTGAAATCCAAATAATGAGGCCGAAAGATACCAACAAAAATGGCATCCTTTTTCAACATATAAAATTGACAAATGTGCTTCAATAAAATCCATTATGGCACGAAATTAGGCTCACATATTTTTAATCAATATACATGCAAACAACTCAACCTTGTTTGGGGTTATTTAAATGTGTCATAATTAAAAAATTTTGCTGAAATATAAATTCTCCCAACATAATGTGTCATAATATCTTTACAATGTGGGGTATTACTTGTCGGTACCACCAATTTAAAATATTATATTACGCATTTAAATTTGGGTTTCCCAAACGCACTGATCCAAAAAAAGGGAGTTGGAGCTGGTTCGAGAACATTCTCAAAATTTTTAATTATTCTTAATAATAATAATAATAAAGATTTTTAGCGCGCCCATATCCACCCTGCTTTGCGCTAAGTTGGGCAGAAACAAAGAAAAGCCAGCGAATACAAACAGCCTTTAATGATAGCATTAGGGGAAAAATTATGTACTGACCGAGGCCACATGTACCTACAATGCAATTACAAATATACATCATCTTTGGAAGAGTTGTGACATAAGATGAGTTTAAGCATCGACTTGGAAATCTGAGTTATACTATGACAAGAGTTTGAGTTTAGTTGGGAAGATAAATTCCCAGAGGTGTCAGAGCTGCGACAGAAAACGACCTATCACCCCAGTTCCGTTTGAAGTTGGTTCCTTTAGGGTGACATGTTGCTGGGCGCAAATTGCATGGTGGGTGTGAACTTAAGCAGTTCAGAAATATAAATTTGAGCAATGTTATTAAAAGTTTGTGAACAATTAGCGCATAAGTTTAAAAACAATTCTCTGTGAAACAGGAAGTTGCAGTGCAGTTCTTTCCAAGATTGGCGTGATGGCATGACTTTTACCACGGACAAAGTCATTTTGAAACACGAGGCCAGTTGTGTTTTTGTATGTGCTGAAGACGAGATATTTGATTCCTGTGGGGAGACCGTAAAAGAGAGCATTCCTTGTATCGTGAACCGTGATGTGACAAACGCATGTATAATTTGTTCAGCAAGCACTTTTATTCAAGTATCTTCCTAATTCCGGCTTTATATTTTTGATATGAAATGATGATATGCGAACGGTAATATTGAGAATATGTGGTTTTAAAGTCATTGTCGAGTCAAATATAGCACCCAACATTACGTGCACATGTAATATATCTACAGTTTATCTGGTGAGTCACCAATTGTAATAAATGGAGAGAAAACTTTAGACACCATGACGCTGACGTCAAATAGAAAATTCTGTTTTTTCATCGTTCACCCTTTCAGGAGTTTTGTCTCTCATCAGCAGAATCTCTTGAATACATTTCTCCAGTGTTTTTAATGCAGGAATCAACGAGCTTTGAGAAGATTTAGAAATGATGTAAAGCTGCGTCGTGTCATCAGCGTAAACATGGTAATTTAAATTATACTTCAAAATGATATCACGAACTGGAAAATTATAAACAAGTCAAACCACTGTGGGCCGAGCATGTAGAGGCGGGGTAATTTTGCAGAATAGTCAAGAATAACAGGCTCGGAGATAGCATTACCCATATACCAAATACATGCTGAGCCTATTTAAAGGTGTAGGATCTTACACCAACCAGGCTGTGTCATGTATTCCAAGATGATATTGAAGGCGGGAGAGAAGGTTTTATGATCGACCGTGTCCAAAGCGGCAACTTAAGTCTAACAAAACTAATACGGTGATTTTCCCCCTCATCCATGGCAGATAAATGTCAATTGTTGACGCGGCGAAGAAGAGCAGTTTCCGTTCCATGAAATACCGGTTTCAGGCTGGCTGACTGAAATGTGTCCGACAGGTTATTAGCACTGTGAACATGGTCAGAGAGATCCGTGATGAAACAATCCTCGCTCGATTGGTTTTCCAAGGTACTTAAATTCGTTCACGCTACTGGTCGCAGTAATTTTTTGAAAACTTCCCTTTGTCCAAAATTGGGTTTTCTTTTAGGGTGGTTTAACATGCGAGCAACCTTCTGGCTATTAGAAACAACCCGGGAAGAAAGAGATTTGTTTACAATATAATTATGACTTAGTAAAAACATCAATATTTTGTTTTATTGGTGCTGATTCATAGTGGTGGTGATCGTGGGATCTGTTCTGGTGTGTTTACGCTGGGCTTAAGGATGGGTTAAACAGCGTTTCTTGGATTGTCACACTAGTAGGTCTACAAATTGGACAGTCTACAATGTGGGATCCTTGCGGTTAGTTTTTGATATTCTTGAATGGAAGATACTGGGGAAAGAACGACGCATATTCTCAATTCTTGTGACAAAAGTTTGAAAGCATTTGCGAGGTCCTGATCGGTGTGGACGAAGCACTGGAGCTAGTTTATGAAGCAGCCAACAATTTTAAAGAGTTTTTCGATCACCAGAGCTATCTTCCACAAGAGATGCTTATAGTGAGTTATTTTTGCCTGGTTAATCATGTTCTTCACAATATCACGTTGGTTACAGTATTTCGCCGATGTACCCAAGTTTCATTGTCACGCCATCTTCGCTCAAGTTGACGGCGGATTTTCCTTTGCATGCTATCTTCTTCGCTCAAGTTGACGGTTTTCCTTACACTTTGGATATCATCATTGAACCAGGGATTCAGATTGCTTAGTTTAACAAGTTCGAGTTTTTAGCGGGGCATGATCATTAGATGTTACGTGATGACAGTAGATTCAAACGTTTAGACTGACACAAGAATCCAGCTCACCATCTTCAAAGGTTTTACATTTTCCAATTGAGATTCAGCATCATCACATGATGAAACCCTTTAATATTTACTTTTTCCGGTGGCAAGTAGTTACAGAAATGGTAGGTATAGTTTTTAAGGGTTCAAATTTACCATGATTGTGCATAATGATCAGGTAAGCCAGGATGAAGGTTAGTTATATTCGGAGATGAAGAGGTAGGAAGTATTTTCATCGTTATCATGAGGTCAAGACATTGTGACCATGCCGATGAGTGGGTGCTGTGATGTGCTGTATGTCATGAGCAGAGAGCGTGATCGCTTTAAAGCTTCATTTGTTGCATTTACAATTGTTTGAAATAATGTCCATATGAATGTTAAAATCGCCGGTTAAAATAATATCAGATGGTCAGATGGGTGTAAGAGATAATCACACATTAATTTTTCAAATTCTGCGAAAATTATGGAGAAGCTTACATACATGTTTACCATCAACATCCCTTTCAATTCGATAAATATTAACAAGGCGAGCAGATCTAGAGTTGCACCTTACCTCATGCATGCAGATGAGATTCAAATGTTAGGTAGTCAATGTTAACACTTTTCATGCGGACAGATAAACTGGACCTAAGAGGTGAGTATTGCAAAACCCCTCCACCGGTCTTTGCTGTCTGGGGATACAAGATGGAGAGAGTATTGCCAGCAGTGAGTACACTCACGGGTAAGTAGCAAGTCATCATCAGGTTTTAAACCATGTCTCAGTTATGGCAAACAAGATCCAAATTGTTTTTGAGTACAAAGTCAACAAATTCATCCGATTTGTTACATATGGATTGAGAATTCAAGACCACAGAGCTGAAGTTTAGACTGAAGTCGTGAACATTTTGGAGTTGAAGTTATCATATGTCAGCTTTGTGATGATGTGGTTGAGTTCGTTCACTGCTGGTGTGTAGGAGTCTGTCCATTCTACGGCGATCCAGCTTTTACCTCATGTGTGCGTGGCGGTATGTTTGGGGTTGATTAGCAAGTATTCCAGAGACATATTCAATTGACTAATGTTGAATAAGATAAAGTTACATCATATCAGTACATGGGAGCATTTAAGATTGGGAGGAATTCATTGCGCTGTAGAAATTTTATGAGAGCTGATGTGGCGTTTGTGGGTGTGTTGATCAATGTTTCTTGGTGTCCAGGGTTTGGGTTTATGTCACCAAATTAAGAGTTCCAGGTGAAAAGGTGGCAGATGAATTATCATAGTATGATATTGGACGTCTCTCAAGAATTTAAGATGGCGGATTTGAGGTAGAACAATTCAGTATTGCATCTTGTAGCCATCTACTGATGAGTCATTGATACACAATGGTCTGGATAGCAGGAGTAGAATAAACAGGATGTAGAATCCTCAAATTTCTGATCACAAAGTTGTTGATCCCAAACAAAAGTTTGCTGTGGTCAAGCTGCAGGTTGCACCCAAATTCTAATCATAGTTGACTGCACAAATAAAATGAAGATCCAAAATGTATACACTTCAACGGTAAAATTCCTTACTGCACAGACGGACAAAAACAACAGTTTTTCACTTATTATAAGAAAATAAATCTTACAAATACCTGCACAATATAAAACGTCCAGTGATCTCCCAGGTGTAATAAGAAATCCACTAGTATAAAAATGAAAGAGTCAAACCCCAGCTCTACAAAACACCTTTTTTAGCACAAAACTGAGAGAGTTGTTGCCTGGCGAGTGGCTACGCTTGTTGGGCGCTCAATAAGCTAACAACACAGTCCTTAGGTCAGCTCGCCGTTGCGCGCGTAATTTCAGTACGCTTGCTGCGTATGACGCGAGTATTCGCCTACGAAGAGGGGCGCATCTGGCGCCCAAATTTGACAGGACTCGCCGCGCTGCGGGCGCCTTTTAAGTACATGTCCGACAATACTTATTCGCCGTCCATGGCCATAAGGAGGGCGCCATCACGCAACACATGGGGGTTCTCGGAGGCATTTGTATGTGCCGTAAGCTGAGCGCCATTTTGTAAGTGGACGGCCATCAGTGAGTAAAAATTCAAACATGTTTAGCAAGAGACTTCTGCCCCAAAAATTAAAATTTTTTACGCCGGAGGTATTTAAGAGGAATATATCTAGTGGTTAGGTATATTTTTTAGTGCTTTTTCAACTAATTACATTAAAAAAAAAAAAATCCGGTTTATTTTTCACTGGCCAGCCGCTCCGGGTTTTGGCAACCGTAACTTTGGCTGCATACAGAAAGTTAGGATATCACTGGTTAACGCTACTGGCTCCATTCTAGTTAACGGTAACGGTTACCAGGAAATCGTTTTCCGCACTTTTGAAAATGGCTGTTGAGATCATTTTAGATGATAGAAAACCTCTTCATACTCTAATGTAAGTGCAGGCAAAAGAGGTTAAAAAACACAGGAAAAAAGGTGTAAGATTTTGAAAAGTAATGGAGATTAGAGGGTGGAATTCAGCAGTGCAGGAGAATTTCCGGCTTGCATATAAAAATGACTTTATTTAATCATTCACACGACGCCACGTGGCCACCATGCGTACTGCTGTGGATATGTTTTTTGCACAGTAAAGAGGATGTAAACAAAATGGAACCATCGTAAAGCTCAGATTTGGTCACCCTGTCTATGTTCCTATCCTATCAAGGATATAGATTAGGCTGGAGGGCGTACCACTCAAAGCGATTTCATTGGACACGTTAACGTTGTTGTGCAGAAGATCTGACGTCACGCTTTTCCGATGATTGCGTGCTAGCTACCAAACCAAGGTCAAAGGATTCAGCATCGGGAAAAATATGGCGGCTGTAACGGCCCGGGATCTGGCGTAATTCGACGCGAATGTATCGCGCGAAATGTATTGCGTATCAGAATGTATCGCAAACGTTCGCGCTGAACGTTTGGGGACGGATGGGTCAAAGTGGAACCGATTGTCAGAGCGCAACATCTTCGCACAAACCGCAAACACATCAAAACTTCGTTCACCAACGTTGGCGAACGTTGGCGGCACATAATAAGCCTTTGCGGTGTTGATTAACATATCGGCTCGGAACCCTGTAACACTGATACCTGCAGATCAGTTTATAAGTGCAGCCCGCACCAGGACTATTCGTGACCGGATGTCAGCCGAGTCTCTGTTGCCAGTCACGTGATTCGGGCAAGCTTTTTCCGCTTTTTTCTTAGAAACCAACAATACTGCAGCGGTGCGTGGTCTGGTACCTGCAAACATATAACTCAATGATCAACGCATTAATAACGATTGGAACCTATCTGGCCACAACTCCTGTTGTTGAAGTTGCCAACGTTGTATTTTTTGCTTTAGCGCATTTTAACTTCCTTGTAGAACTAAAGTTAATGCAGCTGTTTTTGACGTATATTTGATTGTCCACTATACGTTAGAAAAAAGCACGGAAATACATGTACTTCGTCTTTTGCTTGCAAAGAAACTCCTGCAAAATCATGTCAACCGGAAACTCTTTAGAAACTACATAAAGCGTTTCGCTCTATATTCAAACACGCATGGTTGCATCGCTTCTACGTCCGGCGCGGTCGTAAAAGCTGGCCCCCTGAATCACGTGGCATAGTAACAGTCGCGTTACGCACAGTAAGGTCAAAGTCTGGGTCAATGCACAAGGCTTATTGGTTTCCACTTGAAATTGTTTGCGAAACGTTGGCGAACGTTTGCAACGTTCGCCGCGCAAAGCGGAACGCACTTCCAGTGATCTTCAGGCTTACGGACCTTAAAGCCCAGCCTGAAGACCAACGTATCCAATAGAAATCTCTTAAAGATGGTACAGCCTGGAGCCTGTCTATATCCTATCAAGGATATAAGACAGTGGGACCAGTTCACGTAAAGCCCACGCCGGAGGCGCGCGCGTATTTGTTTTTTACAACCGCAGCGTATTTCGGGTTTTGTGCGCATTTCCGCCCTTGTGTCAAGACATTCATTAACCCATTCAGCACGCATGCGCGCGAAGGAGAATTCTCGACACGCAAAAACCCTACCATCAACGGAGAGGGAATGGCTCCATGAGTTCCACTGCAGAACGCCCGCTGGTCGACGCTGCAGCTTGAGTTTTCTATCGTGTTCGCGCGCTCTAGGGTTTCGTAGTCTCTCTCTCAAGACCGGAATTGGCACTTTTACCTGCACAAAACCCGTCGCTGCGGTGTAAAAACAAAATACGCAGCCCGGAGCTCGCAGCTAGAAGTACATTTCACCGCTAGAGGGCTACGATATGCACGAAGCGAATAGTTTGGCAAACCGTAACTATGGCTGTGACAAAGGAAACTTAGTATATCATTGGTTAACCGGTTCGCGTGCGCTGACTGGCTCCATTCTGAGTATTTACGCTGCCATGAGGAATGAAAAGTCATAGATTTGCGTCCACCGCGCCCAGCATGTCCCGAAAGCTACCGCCTAAATTTTTCATTATTTGCCAAAAAATTCATTATTTGCATAAAAAAGCAGTATTTTCACCAAACAAATTTAGTTCCAAATCATCCACATCAGTAAAACGAAGTTTTTACCAAAATTTCCACCCGTATTAGTAAGTATGTACGCTATAAAGTAATCATTAGTAATATGTTCTCTTTACAGTCTTTAGTCCCGCGTACGTCGTTCACAAAAAGGTCGCATCGCGCTAAACTGTATGTGGTAAACCCGTCCGATCCGCACCTGCAATCTGTACGCCTTCACATGCACAACACGTTCGCTTCTCGTTGAGCCTAGTACGTATGCGCCGTGTGCGGCTCCGCACGTATAATGATGCATGTATGTGTACACAGATTAAAAGAAACATCCTTGGTGATTGCGGCCTGTTATTAATGATCTGAATGGAAATAATGAATAATGAATAATGAAAATCAGCCTCATGTGTTTTCAAAATTTCCGGATCGCAAATCTATGACTTTCTATTCTCTTGGCCTAACGGTTATGGGAGGCGGTTACAGGACGGACCAGGGAAGAGTTTTCACTTTGAAAATTCTTAAACAAAATGGTTGCCGAGATCCTTCAATTTTTCAGTGTAGAAAACCCCTTTGTGGTTCATGAGACATGATTTTTGAAATATTAAACTTTGTACACTGTAAGCAGGAGGTCGTGGGTTTCCGAATCCCGCCCGAAGGTCGCCTGTGTAGTTTTTTCACGACACTGGAAAAGCACTGAGTATAAGCAGTGCTATACACACATCGGTGTGAGGGCAAAAATTTAAATCAATATGTACACTGTATTATGTACTGTATATGCTACCAGTGCAGTGTGAAGGAGATGGTGCATTACAAAGACGTGTAAACAGCATTGTACACGTGTACATCGTATGCACTGAACAGCACACATGCATAACGTTCAAGGTTCAGTCGAGGCATTGAGGGCGGAATGTATTACTAATAATTAAATAGAAAAACAACATCTTTGCACAAAACATCTAAAAATTTATTCACAGGTTTAACTTTCATTCCAACGCGCGAATTTAAGAAAGATTATCGCTTCTTTGATATCCCAACAAACACATTTATGTTTTTTCAAACATAATAAAAGATGTTATGTAAAACTTATCACTGTGATATTTTGAAATAACATGTTATTACGACATGGTTCTTTGCCAAACATTTTAAACTGACGTTTTCACCCGACATCCATATGAAAATATCAATGTAACGTTTTTTATTTCATCATCCTGACATATTTATAAAACATCATTTAAACGTCCTCCTTATCATTGTTCAGATATTATAAGCAATAGTTTGAATAACGAATATGTCGTTATAATGATATTCCCTAATAATGTTATTAACGACATGGTCTTACAAACATTTTAATGATTTTTATGACATCCATGTAAAATATCAATGTAACGTTTTGCATTTCATCATCCTGACATAATTCTAAAACATCATTTAAAGTTCTCACATCATTGTTCCGGATATTGTATAAGCAATAGTTTAAATAATGAATATAAAATGTTATAATGATATTTCCCTAATAATCTTAAAAATCATCCAAATGACGTATTCATTACATTTTGTAAAATACTTTGCATAACGTTTCTTCTTATATCGTCTTGACATAATAGTAAAACATCACTGAAATGTCTTAATATCATTTCAGAGATATAGTAGTCATGGTTTAAACAACAATTAAAAACAATCAAACGACATTTAGAACCAAATATCTTAACATACTTCCTCTCAAACATCATTTAAAAATTGTCTTGATTGTCATTGTACAAACACAATAAACCAGGGTTTTAAATAATGGCTTTGCAATGTTGAATTATATTTTCTCTCATAATTGCGACATGGTCTTAAAAACATCAAAATAACATATTCATGACATCTTTGTAAAATATTTGCATAACGTTTTCTTTCGTCGTCGTCTTGACATAATGGTAAAACATAATTCAGATGTCTTAATATCATTTCAGATATATATAAAACCATGGTTTACAATAACACTTGAAAATGTTTTACGATGATATTTCTAATGTTATTGCGAGATGATCTTACTAACATTCAAATGACGTGTTCAAGCATGATGTTTTTATCACATCATCTTGGCATAATTCTAACACATCACAAATGTCCCTCATCATTGGCACAGAATAACAAATGGTGGGCTTAAAAATATTTCAATGATTTTTCAAAATGTTACATACACATGGTGCCATGGTCTAAATTTAGTCCAAATGAAATGACATTCAAGGACATTCATGTAAATGTAAGTGTAATATTCTTGATGACATTATATCAACATAATGCTAAGAGTGCATCAGTTGAATGTACTAAACTATTGTGGAGATATTATAATAGTGAATTTAAGTAAATATTTTTAATGGTCTTTGTTAAACTTCCAAATGACATTATTCACATCATCCTTGTAAAATATTAGCATAAATTTTTACGACATATCGACAAAATGCTAAAGGAAAACATTAAAATTTCACATGTTATCACGCCAAACAATGGTTTAAAGCAGTGACTATGCTGTGGGCACTCCTTAAAATTATGCATCTTTTAATTAGAACTCTTCAAAAGAAATGCAAACGTGTTACGGTGTTGAAGTGCATACATTACTAGATTGTGTTTCCACCATACAAAGTTTTAAATCTTACTTATGATGTATTAATTCTCTTATAAGTTACACCAATGTGTACTCACTTTTCCCATGTATAATATATACATGTATACACATCTACATAGATAAAAAATAAGATTTTATTATGACAAAGATGTTCAAAAATCACATACATAAATAGTAATGACCGGTGATTAAATTTTTGTTTTCAAAAAGCAAAATTTATTGAAAGCATTGGTTGAGCCATTTTTAAATAACCAACTTGGATCACAGATTTGGTAACAGCTCTCTAAAAAAGCAGGAAAAAGTTTGTAAATAGGGGATTAAGCAGATTTTCAGTTTAAGTTAAATCAGAAAAAAACATTGGTAGGAATCTGCACAGGCACACCGACTTAATCCGTGCCACTATCATGTAAAAGAAAATTTCCCTCAATAAATCATTTTTATTTGGGATGCTCTTCCATAATCTAGTTATTAAGGGCACCTCCGAGAATGGAATGACATCCATCTGGCAATTGCTCCATGTTTACCGTGTACACAAATACATGTACAATAGCATACTTTTTAAATTCAAACTTTTTAAAAAACTGTTTTTATTGGGAAAAATATTTATTCATTAACAACAAACAATTGTCACAGAAGATGTCAAAAGTCATAGTAAAAATCATTGTAACAGTAATAACACTTAATGTAAGGGTGCAGTGCAAATCCGTAACCATGGTTACCATAATACTAATAACATATATTAAAGTACCGCCAAATGCCCAAAAGTGATATTTTTTGGGGAGTAGCATTAGAAAACAATGGTTAGATTTTTTATTTTTATTTTCTTTGCCCTGTACTTTTTGTGCATTATTTTTTTTTGAAATGGAATTACTTGTGATTTTCCATGTTTGATTTTTAAATTATTGAAGAATTACCAAAATTTTAATTTTTTTACACAAAAAGTAATTTCTTGGTACAATGGCCATCAGACACATAAACATTTTTTTAAAATAAAATTCCCACTTTTTCAGACTTACTACCCCAAAAACCATAATTCTCCCAGAAAACAAAGCTTTTTTATTTAACCACTTGGACCGGATTCCCCATGAAATTCTCGTCTAAAACGATATAAATTATTCCTCTGTTAATGTAAACACACATTTTTTCCCTCCATGGCCCTTATATATCTTTGCTTGTTTAAACAAGGTCTTTCAGCACTGGTGCTAGCACCTTTTTTTCAGCTTCTGGTGATGAAACAAATGCAACACATGTTATACAAAACAGCATGAACATAAAAGAATAATGATTCAATTTGAGTGTTTATCATGATGATTACGGTCATCTTTTGTTTTAAAATCATGTAAATGTACACACATGCTCATTTACTTTGCAGTCATTACACACAATAATAACGCCATCATAAGGTGTTTTGATGTCATGTTTTATGTTAATGAATGTAACCCAAAAACATGCAATAAAAAATATCTTCTTAATTAATAATTACTTGTTCTAAATGAAGCTTTATCCTTCAAATGAAGATTAATTGCAAACAACAATTTTTGATGCATTCTATTTTTAGTGAAACAGTAAATGTTCTAATAGCTTTTATGAAAACAATTTCATGCACAAAAATTATTTGGTGAAACCTGCGTACTGGACAAATTGTAAAAACTCCTTGCTTATGCTTGGGACAAATGAGGCCACAATTCTTCAACAATAACATACAAACAATTTAACAGTTTAAACCCAAATGAAAATACCACAATCATTCAATCAAATGTTACGCATTATCCAACAAAGAATTTACCCGTACTATCGCTGATCACATCATATGTTCCCAAGAGTTTTAAAAATGTCCCAATCTCAAAGGGCCCCCTTTAAAAAGGGGACCAAAAACCCCAGACCCACATTTTTACCATAACATGGTGGTCAATATTTTGTGAATGTACCCTATTCATCATACAGGTTTTGATAAACCAGCAAAAGTGCTTTTTAAAGTCATTTTACAAGATATGGTTGTTCGGTTCAAGCAAGGTACATGTAATTAACGCCTGTCGATTAAACACATACATTTGAGGTGATATTACAACATTTTAATGAAAATACTTTATTCTATCAACTAACGAGACAAACCCTTTTACAAAGTTTGATCCCCTGGCTGGTTAGAGCATCAAGAGAACTCTCACCAATTCAAAAAGAATATCGCCCTGTTTGTTCTTAGTTTTGTCGTCCTCAGCACGCCTTTCTGTGAAATAACAAATTAATTTTTTAACTTAAGAGTGGCATATATCTCAAAATATACAACAACAGTAAAGCACTAATTTACAGGCATTGTTAACAAAACATGATCTATTTCAGGAGACAAACCGATTCAATTAAAAACCGAAAATGATGAAATTGTGTATGGATAGTGCCGCTCCATAAACCAAATAATCAGGTTGATAAATTGTTCTCATTCACATAAAATCTGCATGTAAAAATAAAACTCTAATGTCGCATTATTCAAACCTTTAAAGGTCACATGAACATATTTTCTTTCTGGCGAAACAATAAAGTATGCTTATTAAGGCACATATTTTTTCCTCACCTGTTTATACCATAACAAATTTTAAAAATTAAGGGGCCACCCTGCTCTCCTCACACCTCCTCATTAACATAAAATTGTGGATGTACACTTAAGAGATTGTAAAAGTATTCACTGATACCTTTTTCCACACAACATAAAAGTCTTGAACAGTCTTGGTTGCTTAGTTACAGTAATGTCATGTAGGCAAAATTGGTCAAACTGTAATTTTTTTGTTTCACAAAGTGATGGATTGCAGCTCAGCGTATTAATGCGCAGACAAAAATGCAGTGCTCAATGCTTTTTTGCTTTTAGTTTTGTGAATGGATCATGCCAACAGAGCAGTGTTCTGTGTTCCCCCTTTTATAATGCGAAATTTTTTTTAATTTTTTTTTTTTACAAAGTTACTTTTTGTTTATTGGCATGTTATTCGCTTATAGTTGTTTACCCATACAAAACATACAGCAGGTATCATTTGAGACTTAAGCTTTCGGAAAAGTTAAAATTTTAATGATTTTTGAGATTGAAACATCAAAGCACGATTTTAAAAACTTACCAACTGGGTAATCGGCAATATCTCGAACGTGGTTTACCACTGCTTGGTCGGGCTACCGCCACTTTGTGAAAACTGCAATGATATAGTACTAGGGCTGGGAGGGCTGGAAGGCCTCAATAACAATAACACGACTGCCACCCGTATTTCTTTTGTTCCCCTTTGGGATGTCCTCAATAGGAAAACCGATGTTAACATGAAAAAGTTTCGCCTGGGCTCTATTGTTTATTTTTCCCATTATAATGTTCAATAATAAATTACACTTGGGGGTGGAGGGGGATAAGACATTCCCCAATTTAAATGTAATTTGCCACAGTTGTTGTCTGCCACATGACGTCATAACAAGTGGGAAGGGCAGGGTGCACAGTAGGCCCCTCCAGCCCACACCAGACTAAGAGCATCCTTATTTACAATCAAACTTAAAAAGAATAAATATTATTCTTACTGAGAACAATGGTGTTATGAAGTTGGGCCTTGAATGCCAGTTTCCCCCTTCTGGCCTCCTGAGGAAAACCTGCTCATCACCGAGCGTCTATAATAGCCTCTTCATGATGCACCCGGACTAATTTTGCCAGGTCGTCCTCCTTCAATTTGTGAGAGTGCTTTCACCTGAAAATACCATTATTGGGCATATCATTTTTGTTCACCTTGGTTTTTTGTTATTGTTCTGTTTTTTAACACAAATTGCTTTATCTCACTCTTTAAATGCAGCTCTAAATGAAGAACATGAACAGTTAGTGAGAAGATACAAAACTATTTGTGATTTATTTTGCCAGACTTTCCATGTTAATTATCTGTTTTTTTTATTTTTTTTTAAAATTGTAACCATGTATTAATTATTAACCCTACATTTAACATCATTTATTTAAAATGGTTAGAAAAACCAGCTCAATACAACATCCTCCAAAGATTGAGCCTGTAATGCAACAAAATAGAAATAACTACATCTGATCGTTGGTTCTTGTGTTAAAAAATCTCACCACAAAATTGTATACATACTACTTCATAACTCCTGAAACCCTAAAAAATATCTCCCCAAGGCATAGCTTTTTTAGATGTATTTATTTTAGTCTGCCAGTTCCTTTTTCGATTATTAGATATTAAAAGTCCAAATGGCGACCCAGCATTTAAGAATGAGTTCTCATCTCAATGCAAAATGTACAACAATATTTTTTACAACAGCTGCACAACCTGTGATATTGAGGTTTCAATCTCAAATTTTATCTGCATAGACAACAGAAGAGTTTTTGACCAGAAGACTTTAAGGATAAATTGCAGAGTTCAAAAGTTGAAAACATGACAAAGTCATATATTGGTATTCAAGAGATGGTAATATGATATATTTAGACATTTTAAACCCTAACTCCCTAGACAACAAAAGCTAGTTGGAGGATTTTTAAAGCGATTCTTATTGTTTTAATACAATGCCTTAGAGTTAGGGGATAATGCTTTGGCGAGATTAAGAGTTAATGAAGGCATGCAAATATCACGCATCAGGCTTTGTTTGTCTGGCTCATCAGCTGTTTTTTCTTCAAATTGGAGCATTAAGTCCCAACCGCCCATTGGTTTACCCTGGCAAGAATAATGAAGATATTGCTTGCTCTTTTTCGGGTTTTCTGGTCACCCAGGACTGACAAAGCCTGCTCAACCTTTTTGAGAGCCTTTTCAATACTAAAAGAACAACACATATTTTTAGGGCACTCAGTATTTAAACAACCATTACAATAAAACATGATCCCACTGGGGAAAAGGGAAATAAATTGCAGTGAGAAAGAATTTAATTGCACCAAATTATTTACCATGAGAGTAACTATTTACTGAAAATTATGCCAACTGTTCATCCCCTTCATTTCGTGAAGAAGCATGATCTTTTTGCAAGTTACAGTATGTTCGGCATGGGATGGCATTGCAGATATTCATGTAAAACACAAGTGTACCTACCTAGCAGTGAAAAAACCAAAGACCCAAAAATTATTCAATTAAACAGTTAAATGAACACCAATTTAATTCCACTAAAAGTATTATTATTCCCGTAAAATGACGGTACTCAACAACGCGTTACCTCCAACACCCTTTTGTAAAACCCTGGGTTATACTGTGAACGCTTTTCTGATCTGTTCTGGAAATCTCATCCCCGATGACGCCTCGCCGGAATTCATGGAAATCTCCAGCTCACTTTCCCACACATTTAAGGGAACAAAATAACAATAATAAATGAACAAAACACACATGTACATATGTATATTTTTACATCTTCTGTAGTGGAATTAACCCATAATATTTAATGTAAAATTGTATTTATATAGTGAATAGATATTTAGCAGCAGAAAACTGGGCTTCATTACGATACACAATGCAATTACATTTAACTCTTCATCACAATAATGTGAGTCCATGAGGTCGCAAATTTCTTTTTTGGTACCAAATCATAGTAGTAATGTTCACATTATACAATTTATTTTGGGCCCAACAGGCATGACCGCCTATTTCCTTTTCAAACAAATGACCCTGATCTCCCCAACCAGTGAGCCAAATTTGTTGATATTGGTATCTCTTGAAAGTAAAGTCAAAAGGTCATCAAAACTTCAAATTGCTCCCCCAACATAAATAATAATGGTAACTTTTGGATTCTTACATTTACGCTTTTTCAAACAGATTTTAGACTCTGTTACGTAGATATCAAATGTAATAGTCTGATATCGACCCATACGCATGTGGATCGCTCACTTCCTTCACTGTAAACATCATAGGCGTCATCAACAAAGTCAACAACCAACTATTTTTTTTAAACTAATTTGCAACAGTGCGTATTTGTTCCTGTTACATTATAACAAAACAACCAAAAAGCAAGAGTGGCCAGATACATATGAACACTTATTTTTTTGTCCTGCCAGTAACTGCTCACACACAGCAGAGTACATTTTTTCCAGACAAAGGGAGCAAGATATAACCAAAGTTGCAAAAAGTTGTTTTTAACAAATGACATCTTCATTCAAACATACCATGTAATATTCCTGCCCACCGAATCAACATCTGCGTTCGTATTTCTATGTCAGGCACACAATACCATTGTCAACCACATGGACATTGACACCAGACCCCCTGAAATAGCCAGTATCATGCTAAAGTTTGAAAATAATAATCTTATATTTCCCAAATTAAATGCAAAAAAAGCAAGTTTATAATCACCCCACCACCGAAAAAAGGAGGAAAATTCATTCACATAAAAAACTATAACTTTCGCCAAGCCAAGGTAAGTTTTTAGAGCTTGTTGTTTGTTTTGCAATGGTTTTGGGTTTTGTAAACTCTCAAGTCAAATTCGTTTACAAGGTTAATCCTGTACATATATAATAAAGTGCACCACCTGAATTCACTCAATACATACATCAACATCAGTTATGTATGAGCTCTGTAATTTCACAACCACACTATGTAGTTTAACATGCTACTGTTCATGCATATGATATGAGGCTTAAAGGTATATAGCATTGATAGAGCTGGACAAAACAGGCAGTGTTTGAATTTACAAACTAGTGAACTTTTGAGCTCAATCCTCATCTAAATCACAAAATAAAAAGTGAAAAACAGTTGCACTTTAAAAAATTTAATGGGATAAATTTGTTCAGGATACATTGTAATTAGGTACTGGTAATATTGACCCACACAATTTACATATTTGTGATCAAATTTCATCCCATTTGGCTTGTTTGAATGGTCTTCCCCTTTGTTTCTGCTCATCATCAATATTCATTAGGTTAGGATCTAAAAATGAAATATACCTGAGATGCACAGAAACTACCACTTGTTTTGGAATCGTTGATGGTCAAACCAGGTGTTACTCACCTGGGCCAAGTGAGAATGACCTCAAAGCGTCACGCGACCATGTACGTGTGACCATTTGTCTGTAGGGGTACACTGACTTGTTAAAATAAGTGCACATATTACATTTTTGCATTGTGATTACTGATAATTAAGGTCGAAAAAAGGATGCCTTTTCAACAGGCCTCATTAAAACAATTGGTGTCTTGTAATTTTACACGATGTTACAGCATGAGGTTTTCTCAGCAATTCTTTGTGTTTCAAAAGCAGTAGGTTGTATTAATTTTCCAATGTACCAACTGCATGCTGAATCTTTACTTTAGATTACAGTGTAGCCATTTTGGTCAAGAGGAAGTCTTAACAGTTTTGAATAATGTAGTGTGTGCAATCTAAGCTACGACAGATTTAAATAAATTAAGTTCCTGCCAAACCCATAGAAATTAACCCTACCTTGCTCCTCATCTGAGTCACTTTCCCATCACCACTTTCTTGTCTACATAGCGTTTTGGCCCTCAAATTTTTTAGCTCCTTCTTTGAGGGTTACTCTTTCAATATCGGGTGTCAACGCTGATGTGTCGACAGCCTCTTGTGCGCAGCCTTCAACGCACCAAAATAGCCCTCTTGATATGTCTAAGAAAAAATTAGAAAAAAACAAAATTTATTAAATACAAATAGATTTCACATAAATGATACATGAACCAACACTAATTCCTTCTTCTCTCCTCTCTCTCTCTTCCTTCCTTCTCTCTCTTCCTCTTTCCTCTTCTGTAGGTTTTATTTACTGGATATGGTCATTCAAAGTTGCATGGTCTTGTAGGACCCCTATCTCACAAAAATAATTAGACAGGAGCCCCCACATTAAAATTTTTGGGGTTTTTTCAGCATGTACACCTTTTCAACACCAATTAAAATTTGAGGTTATATATATGGGCACAGAATGGACAACCCATATAACGTAACCCATACATATACTAGACATGTTTCAGTCAGGGAAGCACCAAGAAGCATCATTCAAATGTGTGGTAGACTTTCAGTGTACAACAGTGTACATCCAGGAAGAAAAGCCAGAAATAGCAAAATGTCTTCAACTGATGCAATCACCTGTTGACTTGAAAGTCTCTTAAGGTACCAACGTTATACTTTGTGTCCACAATAGGGGTGTAACAATACCACTTTTTTCACGATACGATACGTTTTATGGCACATTTGGTCCTGATATATGATATGCATCATGGGATACATATTGCAATACCAAAATGCAACAAAAAAGTGTCAGCAGCCCTAGGAAGTCAGTAAAGTTTTTCCAGGACGAAATGTCAACAAATATAAGGATATTTTTATAAAGTAAGAATTTTCTTTTTGTGCATAATATTCAGTATGTGTGTGTTGATGAAAATTCTGAATTTCTACTACAACATTTTTATAGGGATGATCGACGGAACTTCTGTCACATATCTTTTTACTGGACCATTATTTACAGCAGGGGAAGGGGAGTGAATATAACAACATGAAACTCAGTGTGTATATATGTTCGTTTGTATTGTTTTAAGTCTCTGTATGATATTGCAATTCACAAAAAGAATCATTACATCCCTAGTCCATACAACCTTCGAACACATAGTCTTCCTCAATATGTACTAACCAGTGATTTCTTCCAATGAGGCGCACTCTCCTTTCACATTATTTTGACCACCCATCTTGTTGGGCAAGTTCAGCACGTTCATCGCGTGTTAATGTTTATGCCTTTATTATCTCCTGGTCTCTGGGAGGCCATTGAAATAGCACATGATCTGTTAAATAAAACAAACTGTTTTTAGAATGGTACCGATTGGTAATGTTTCTAAAAAATGCCGTTAGTGAAAAACATACTTGTTTCTCGTTTTCCAACAAAAGGCCCAAACCGAAAAGTTTCAGCTTAAATTAATGGGTAGAACATTCAGCTTATACAAGAAAACCATACTTGTTGTATATCCTTTCCATAATGAGGGAATCTTCGAAAGAAAGTACCAAAACTATGTCCAACTAGGCTTAAGGGCGATATCGATTTTTCTTCATCCACGATATATCGTTAACATATATCGCGATAATATTTTCTCCGATAATATCGCGATTATTTTTGTTTTCACGCATGAGTGCTTTAAACCCGGTAATGGCAGGGATGTACCCGTTCACAACCACAAGTGCGTCACAATAAATCACATTGCCAGTGCTACCTGAGAGACTGGGTGTTAGACTGACGAGGTAGGACAGTCACGGCGCTGGATTCCTACCGAATATTGGGGATTAATATTTTGTAAAATATATTTGGACGCACCAAATATGAGAACTAAAGTTATTATTTAAGGACTGATTTTGACCGTCTACCTTTGCAAAATCAAAGCCAGCTGTATAAGCCAGAAGGTGGAGCAAAATCGCTGTTAGCTATGCGTAAAAACTTTAGGCGTACCGCGCGAGAGGCGCGTTTTTTGCCCCGGTAGAACAAGATGGCGCATATTACCGTGTGAAAAGCTTGCTTATTGCGCCGTCTCACGAGTGCAAACATATTTCCTCAAGCTACCCCTAACCATTGGTGAAACAAACGGCACAGCTACGCAAAATGCGTAACGTAAATCAGACAATTGTTTTCAGTTTGCATTGTTCCGGCCATCAACGTTTCAAAATAATAAACTTACTCGTGGAGTGCTTTGAAGAGATATACTGGTACGCAATCACTGATCACAGTTCTTGGTGCAGGCAGGCAGGCAGGCAGCAGGCAGGTGGTGGCAGGCGGCAGGCAGGCAGGCAGGCAGGCAGGCAGGGTGGCAGGCAGGCAGGCAGGCAGGTGGCAGGCAGGCAGCAGGTGGCAGGCAGGCAGGCAGGTGGTGTGGTGGCAGGTGGCAGGCAGGGTGCAGGCAGGTAAGGCAGGTGGTGCAGTGTGTTTAATCATGTTTTAACACTTTTACATCCGGCCATCTCTTGAAACTAAGCGTAACCGATCACACACACAAAGTTCGCTGGGCGCTGCCGCGCTGCGCGCGTTTATGGGTTTTTCTCTATGTTTGGTCAGGGAACCACCAGATGTCATCGCAGCACAAACCGCAAACCCCAGGAAAATCGCTTAACCAACAGACCAAAAGCCGAAACATTACGTACAAGCGTCTGGTTACGGTCGCAAAGGCACCCATCGCCATTGTGGCAAATCGTTTGCCATACATAATTATGGGACGGTTATTGCGCGCGCGTCGTGCGTCCCAATCAACCACACACATCAATCATCAGCCCGGAGTTCACGCCGGGATTCACGCTGTTCCATGTGACTGGTCATAGTGCACACACACACACACATACACACACACATACACACACACATACACACACACACATACTAACTGAGATCTTCAGAGAGATACACACACACATACACACACACATACACACACACATACACACACACATAATAATAATAATAATAATAATAATAAACACGGTGACTCAGGTGGCCTCTATTCCGCGATATAGTACCGTGGAGAATAAAACCATGTGATCTCAGAAACGAAATGTGGATTGGGTCGTCACTATTTTAAATAAACGTCACATGTGGTGAATTATCACATAGAGCATGCAAGTGTTTATATCGAGACAAGAGTCCCAGTATGGCATGACGACAGCAATATGTGTCCGCTAATCCTCAATCTTTGAACTTTGAAACGAGCTGCTGCTGCCGATCCATGCTTTGATTTAATTCATGACTAAGTGTTTTTAAAGGTAACGCCCATATTCTCCAAAGCATAATTTAAATATGTATGATATAATATACTCGACTGTGGTGCGCCAGCCAGAGTCACAGACCACCATGGATAGACAGTGAGACGTAAATATCATTGTTCTGGGCACATTGCTTTGATCAAATACCCCATTCAATCGAATCCCAACATCTTAAATCAGTCTTAATAGGATTTCTTTTGAGTGGCGGTGTGATTTTATTAAACAACAACCTGGTTTCAGGGCGGCTCCTTTTGTGATCTGACAGTAATGGTTTGGCACTACAGAAGTTAGTTCGATGCGTGTTGTTTCTCACAAAGCTGGAAAAAGATCTTTTCGTGCAAGTTTTTTCCCATGGAATTTCTTGGCCCAAATGACAATCGATGATTTTGCTTAATCAAGATGATATTTTTTCTTCACGATAATTTTTTTCATCGCGATATATTTTTTCATCGCGATCTGCCGATATCTCGATGATTTAAAAGTTCTCGATATCATATATAATCGCGTAAAACAAAATATCGCGACATATTCGTGATATTATCGTGTCAACAATGGCACGCCCAAAGCTTCTATGTCCAATATATACATTGTTCTTACACTCACCTTTCTAAAAAGGAAAACCAAAATTAAAACAAACAATCACAACAAATTAACTTCTCAAAAGTGGGCACCAATTACCCCCAGCACAGACTAGAAGCACCAACACTATCAGGGGCAAATGTATATTTGTAAGTTACATGTTAAATTCTCCTTATCTCAAAAAAAAAATAATTACCCTTACCTGTTTCACTGCTCTTCTCAATCCAGGATGTAGGGACACACTCCACTGTGTCATCTTTTAAGGGAATATATTACAATACACATAAGGTATTTTGTACCACGGCTACTGCACACAATGAAAAAGACAAGTGATGTACAAATAAATTTAATGAATGGTATACTTAACTTGTACAATACACAAGTGCCTGTAGACTTTTCCTTTAACAATAATAATACTGGATCAAATATAAATGAAAAATGTTTTAAAAAATCAAATGTCAGTACTTTTCAATTACATTTAAGTTATGATTATTGACAATTTCAATAACTCCAAACATCCCAAATATAACTACAAAACAACATAGGCCTACTGTTAATGAAGTTAATTATGCAACTTGAATATGTATGCAGCCCTTTGACCAACTAATTCTCAATTTCATAAGTGAAGGAGTCCATGGACCAAACACATGTCTTTATCTTACAGTTTTTTGTGTATGTTATAAAAGAAACACTGCGCATGTGTAGCAAATGTGAGATTTTATGTGCATCTAGACAGAACTGCTCGTCAAGGAAATGCCCTTGTTCATGCATGGAACACTGTCCGGGTTATGTAACAACAAAGTACATCTCACAGTTAACACAAATTTTCTACAGTGGCCAATTAATACCCTACCAAAATTTGTTGAGCCCTTTTATTAAAATTAACGCAACGGGCTAGGGAGCGTTAATATTATTAACAGATGGGAAATACATGTACATGTGTCCAAAACCTGTTAGAACTGAAATAACCAGAGGATTCAAATCAACATTTTAAAGGGGAGATAAGACCATGGTCCCTTCAAGAGACCATGAGAATGGGAAATGTGGGTGTAAACAGGTAATCAGATGTAAGGAATGTGCATTAGTGTTGACAGGAATTGAATGAAGTAATGATTTTTAATGAGGGAACATGGGAAAGGCTACGGAGACACGTAGAAACACCTGTTCATAATCAGGAATATTGGCCAGCAGGACCGATATGTCCTGGAAGTCACATTATTTATAAATGACCCTCTAAAGGCTAAAACTGCTCTAACAAAAAATGTACTGGTCTATGACAAAAAACCATAAACTTGAGATGTCCGTAGAAAATTTCCTAAATTGATCATTTTTTTAAAATAATTAAGGCACTAACATATTAAAAATCTTATCTAATCTGAAAGTTAAAAACATTCCCTTGACATTACTTCAAGAAGTACAAAATGCACATTTCTTGTTTTCGAAATCAACCTAGATTCACGACTCAATAGTGTAAAATAATGCATATGCCCCTTATTACGAGATTCTGGAAGAAAACTGTAAAATTATTTTAAAGACGTAATTGAGTTATATTGTAAATGCACAGTATAAATCTACATTGTATAATAATATTATTATTATTAATTATATAGTGCTGTAATTGCAAAATACAACCCTGTACAATAATGGCTATTAACTCACATTTAATAATTATTGGGCCACAAATTAATCCTCCAAAATTTAGTATGTATCAGAGGATATGATTTTATAATTCTGAAGAAAACTGCATTTCATGATTCAACATGAAGGGGAAACGCAAATTTCTTAAAGGTGAGGTGTTTTCATGGGTAAAGGAGGATTTGAATTTCTTCCTCCATGAGTCTACCAGTTTTACAAATATTAACCATGAGGAAAAATTGTAAACAATTTAGTAAATCTGGTTTTCCTCAGGCATGATTCGGTTATTTTTATAAATAAAGCTTTTCTGAGGAAACATCTCAGATGCAAAAAAAGAAACCTGCAAATATATTTTTTTTTCTTCATTTATTTCTAGAAAAAAGTATCAAACGCGTAAAGAACCCACAACACCATGAATATGTACAGGCACATGGCCCAAATAAAATATGCTAACCTGGCCAAATATGCGCAAACTCCAAAATATGGTTTGTTAAAAGTAAAAAAAAGCATTGGTAGGAGAGAGAGAGCCAAAAGGACAAAACAGTTCGAAAAAAATTCATACTTTAAAAAGCATATGAACATACATACACATGTACACACAACAACAATTTATGCCAGTTTGAGCTCAATCCATCATCATCGGATTGTTAAAGGAAGAAAAACATGTAATTTTTCTCCCACTGTTTAGTCACAAAACTTCAAAACACATCTCAAAATCTGGCATAATCAGGGTAACCTGAATTTTGATTGCCGCATTAGCAAGGCTAATTAAATCACCAAGGAGTGGTCTTCAGATTGTCAACTTTCCAGAAAAAAGCTAGGCCTACATTGCGATGGTAAAACAAACAAGATCTACTTACTCAGAATAAAACAAAGTTTAGCCATAAATGTTAAGACTCAGCCACACTGTACTCCTAAGAGCCAAGACCACAAGAACTACTGTTCACAAGAATCTCAGAGACTCCTCTGAAGTTGCTTTCCTCTCCTCCTCTCCTCTCCTAAAGAGCCGCACTACGGGTGAACTACTGTTCAAAAGAATCTCAGAGACCGTAAGAAAGCTCTGAAGCCATGTTAATATATGCTGGAGAATTTGGCAACAACTCATAAATCATTCAATCTTATGTAAATTTCTCAGCAAGAGTTGAGTGCCACTCTCTTCTTCACATAAACAACCTTGGATCTGCCGAAAAAACTAATGGTGACTAAGTTATTTAACCAGCCATGCATTAACCGCGCGAATGGTAGACACACACACGCTACTGGCTTTTAGGTGGACCTTAATAAATTGAACGAGCCATTTTAGTAGTGCCATTTTGGACCTTCACACAAAATAACAAAACCCTCCCTTTTTGGCAAAGCCATCTTTAAAAAAAAAGTGTACATGTGCACATGGTCCCTGAATCCAACTTTTTAATACATGGGTCATTCTTTTACTTATACCCAGTTTTGATGCTTTTATGAAAAAAAAAACACACAAACATTTAAAAGCATGGCATGCCAGAGTAGCAGCAGCAGGCAGGCATATGAGAGTTGAATGTACAGCATGGGGTGTATAGATGCTCATAGGCATTATAGTTTCCAGTTGGTGCGCGACAGAATTGTTGTGGAGTATGAGTGCTGAAACCTGGTTGAATTGACCAGCCTTCATGCAAATTGATTCCTGAAACACCAAAAGCAATTCCAAATTCATCTTTTATGCGCTAATTTTTCCTTGTAGTAGAGATTTACAATGTTTTGGGATTTTGTCAAAACTAAAAATACAAATATTATGACAAAGTAAAATGTACATAATATAAAAAGTGTGCATTTTAGCATATGCTTTTCATTACAATGCGGAAAAAATGGTGGTTTATTAATTATAGCAAGTAATTAAGGATGTAAGGAAGAAGACAATCCCCAACTTCCTATACAAACTCTCCACATACTGTGACCAACCCCTATTATTCACATACACATGTACATGTAATAATATGTACTACCAGCCCTCTTGACAAACACAGGTCTTTATCATACAATGTAAATTAATATTAGGAAATTACCATAATTACATCACAGAGCCTGAAGCCTTTGAAGTATATATTCTAAAGTTGATAAAGATATTAAATACCGTCATCTCCATTAAATGTGAAATTTCCTTGGCCATGTATAATGGTTATGGGGAAAATTTAAATTATACAATGTACATGTAAAAATTATGGAATTAACAATAAATGTTGAAAGATAGAGACCCTGCAAATGAGAGCAACTGCAAATCTTTATGTAGTCTGTGTGTGTGACATGCAGAAATCATGCTATAGCAAAAGATCAATACAAATACTACATGTATGAATGGACGATATAGAAAACAGACATACATACTGGTGTACATATACATATATTCATACAGTGGGCGTAAATTGCTAAAAAGTATTAAAAAAAAAAATTAAAACATAAAACAACAAAAAAGAAGTGATTTACCCCTTTTCATTACAGATTTGTTTCAACAGGATGCCTGAATTCACACATTAATGTACAAATAGTATGCATCCATTTACAGGGCACTTTTTTTTTCTAAAAGTGTGTGTGTAAAACCTCGTTTTTTCATCATGAAGCAATTCTTGGAGAGAAAGATATATCCATGAAATGATTGTTGCTTAAGTAAAATTTCTTTTTTCATAAGGATAACAAAATCATTGGTATTGTAAGCATAAGGGGTATAATCAAAGTATTTATTTTACTCTTGACTTTGTTTCACAAACAGAGAGCATCTTGGCTGACAAGCTGTATGGCCTTCCCTTATCATAAATGGCCAAGAAAGGATCAGATTTGAATTATGTGTTGGGGTTTTGATTGAGTGGGGTACACCAAAGGCCATGTGCTTAGTATGAAGAATGGGGTTACACAGGACACATCCCATCAAAACTAAGCACAGTATTTTGTACATAAATGAGTATTTTTGTGGGCTCATACTCGGTCAAGCATCAGCTAACCACTTTACTATGCATCACTGCCTCTTTTTTGAGTATTTTGTCTTTATCTTTCTTTATTTATTTATTATTTTTTTCTTTCCTTTTTTCCCCTTTATCTTACTTCTTTTTTTATTTCTTCTTCTTTTTTTTTCTTCTATTTTTTTCTTTTCTTGTTTCAGCATGAAAAACCCCACTGTGGAAAATTTTTCCTGAAGGCATACACACCCCCCTTATATTACTAGTGTTTGGCATCCATTATCTTTTCAATAGGTTTTACCTCTATGGAACCATGTACCATTGCACAAATCCCTTTAATTACCTCCTGACCCCATTGTTACCAAACATCAAAAGTCATACACACATGTCCGTAATTCTGTGGCTTTTATACATCAACCAAGCACAAACCCACCAGCAATCTGCACTGCACACAAACCAAATCCCTCCCACTCAATCAAAATCCAAAACTGTTACTGCACATGTTACGTACTCCATCCAGCCATATTCCAACACTTTACACATGTCATATCAGAAGTACACAGTACTCATCTCCATCAAACCCAACAATCCCTCGGTGTTGGAGTTTGGCCGAATGGGAATCGTTAGGGCTTTTAAAGTTGATAAAATCATTAATTACTGTCATCTGCATTAAATAAGAAATGTATGTACAATGGTTATGGGGAAACATCAACTTTAATTACATGTACCATGTAATTAACAAAAGTTGAAAGAGCAGAGACTCTGCAATGGAGAGCAACTGCCATCTTAATTTATGTAGTCTGTGTGCGGCATGCAGAAATCATGCTATAAAGATCAATACAAATACATGTATGAATGGACGACATAGAAAACAGACATACATACTGATACTCTGTACATATATACATACATTAACAGTGGGCGTAAAGTGCTAAAAAGTATTAAAAAGTTTGGTTTTTTTTAATTAAAAAAAACAAAAAAACAGAAGTGATTTACCTTTCATTGCAGATTTGTTTCAACAGGATGCCTGAATTCACACATTATTGCACAACAAAGTATGCATCCATTTATAAGGCACTTTTTCTAAAACTTGTTTTTCATCATGAAGAATCTTTTGGAGGAAAAGATATATTCAATGAAATGATTGTTGCTATACAAAATTCTCTTTCATAAGGGATAACTAAAATAATTGGTATTGTATATAAAATAATCAGGTTATTTATTTTACTTCCCTGACTTTGTTTCACAAACACAGAGACTAATCTTGTACACAAGTGTATGGCGTCTCCTAGCCAACAAATGGCACAAGTGAAAGGATTTTCGACTTGTATTACGTCCGATTTCTATAATAGCAACATGTAGTGTTGGGCTATACCATTAGAAAGATAAACTAAATCAGTTCTTTCCGCAACCATATAGCATGGGTAAGTGGACTGCAAAGAAAGGAAGAAAGTATAGTTGCTTTTAAAAAGCTGGTCATGATACTCCAAATACATGTAAGTGCTTGTCATGTGGTAAAGACCTTGTTGGACAAAGTCACTAATGAAGTAATTAGCAACAGGGTTGATGTGTGTTAAGACTAAAGTTGCCAATGGTAGTGAAAGGATTAAGGTTGTTAATTTTACTGCAATTAATAACTTTCTGGGTGGTTGTTTTCCAATGGGAAGTAGTAAGTTTTGAATTTACTCAGTTTCTGTTAGAAGCAACAACTCAGTGGGAAATTCACATCAAAGTACCCTACCTGGATTGAGGTTACATTTCAGGATACTGTAAGATTGGAGGAGAAAAAGGGTCTTGCTGTTTACAGACAACTACCCCTGTCCCTGTCTTTCATGAATTGCACAAGTGCACTGGCTGTTAAATACAGAAAAATAAATTATGCCAAAATGTTTCTATTAATCGAATTTGAACCCTCCTATTCTCAAAACCGTTCAATTTTCATCGTGTTTTGAGCTGAGTCAATAATTGAAGAATACATGTATTAGCGGGCAACAAATACCTGTTATTTTCTAGAGATTATTTATTAATGGATTATTTATTGAAAACTTGTTCATTTATGCATGTATGGTTGTTGAGTGCACAATTAATTGATAGTTGATGACTTTTCATTTTATTTTAATTACAATAAAAAAATATATAAAACACATTTTACGAATCTCACCATTAATGTCAATAGAGTTTCAAATCCATGTACATACATGGATGATATATACAGTGCCTCCATTTTGGCAACAAACCATTTAGCCAATATGAAACCTATTTAACAACAAATACATTTTACTAGGTATACACTGTACATAAAAATGACAAAACAAAACAAAAAATTCTTCAAGGGGACAATGTAATCACCACATGGTAAACAAAACTGTTTAATCAATAAATGTTAAATTTACAACAGGCAAAAAAGATACCCTGTACACATTTGTTACAAAAAAGGAGCTCTGCACAAACCAGTGTTAGGGGTGTAATGATTCAGTGATGCCATCGATTATCGCGATACTAAATGCTGGTGATATGCATCACAATACAAAACCGTGAATCGCGACACTGATGACTTTTTTTTGGGTTCATACAAAATTTCATCAGAATATAAAACAAAAATGAATTTTATCCAAACAAAATTTGGTTTTTTTACAATATATAAGCACTTTATATCTGAGCATTTAGACCACATAAAATTCAGTGAAGGCTATATAGCCCTTTTTTCAGGGAAAGGGGAAAAAACAGGAAACTGTGTATATTTTTTATGTGCTTTATTGTGTCTAAGTCTCGCGCAACATTGGGTAACGTCTACAGCATCAGGCCTCACTGACATATATTTGTTAATGTTTTAGTATTCAAGATACGTTATCGTATCGAATTGTAACAGACAAAGTATCGGGATAAGTACTTGGTATCCCAAAAAAATGGTATTGTTACACACCTATACAGACTATAGACACTTGTTAACAATGTGTGAACAGTTATCAATGGTATAACCCTGGAAAAGGTTTTTGACACCCATAAATACTGTTACACATCTGCCACATGTGGATTATGTATTTTGTATGTGCAGAATTGAGTGGAAGTTTTGCCAAATTGTACACATCTGCAAAGGCGTACAAGCATCTTGCCAAGACAAAACATTTAATGGATTTATTAATTTGATGAAAATTGGTGGCACATCCCCTCAGCAATACAATACGGAACTGGAATAACTGGCCCAGTACTGATTTTTACAGTACTGCAGCAATGACGGCCGGTGCCGGGCAAACGGAACTGGCCCAGGTTCTGGCTTTTTGGCACAGAGGCTTGGAACCGGCCCAGTTCATGGTAGCTCCTTACTCATCCCCTGGTACCAAACCAGAACTGGCCCAGTACCGTGCCGACACAATAAATGCCCCTAACTAAAACAGTACGAAACCGGTAATGGCCCAGTACTGGGGCCAATACAGATCTTGGGAGGCC
>JAQQFT010000172.1:0-39265 GCA_029582265.1 Zoroaster sp. YZ-2022
GGAAAAACACAAAAATCTTTGAATTTGGATAATGTCTTCATACCCTAAACGGCCTCCATGGACACTTACCCTCCTGTAAAATACGGTCAACTTGCCTGCGGTTTCACAGCAAACAACCTTAAACGGCCTCCATGGACACTTACCCCCCTGTAAAATACGGTCAACTTGCATGCGGTTTCACAGCAAACAACACAGCACTGTACACTGTTACGAAAGAAACATTTCTAAGGTTGGGAATAACTTTTCAAGTTTTCAAGGGAGGCCGATAAATTTATATCTAAATTAAAGCTTAGGTTCTCCCCTCTCGGAAAAACACAAAATCTTTGAATTTGGATAATGTCTTCATACCTTAAACGGCCTCCATGGACACTTACCCCCCTGTAAAATACGGTCAACTTGCATGCGGTTTCACAGCAAACAACACAGCACTGTACACTGTTACGAAAGAAACATTTCTAAGGTTGGGAATAACTTTTCAAGTTTTCAAGGGAGGCCGATAAATTTATATCTAAATTAAAGCTTAGGTTCTCCCCTCTCGGAAAAACACAAAATCTTTGAATTTGGATAATGTCTTCATACCTTAAACGGCCTCCATGGACACTTACCCCCTGTAAAATACGGTCAACTTGCATGCGGTTTCACAGCAAACAATACAGCAACTGTACACTGTTACGAAAGAAACATTTCTAAGGTTGGGAATAACTTTTCAACTTTTCCACGGATGCCGATAAATTTATATCTAAATTAATCACTAGGGTTCCCCCTCTCGGAAAAACACAAAATCTTTGAATTTGGATAATGTCTTCATACCTTAAACGGCCTCCATGGACACTTACCCCCTGTAAAATACGGTCAACTTGCATGCGGTTTCACAGCAAACAACACAGCACTGTACACTGTTACGAAAGAAACATTTCTAAGGTTGGGAATAACTTTTCAAGTTTTCAAGGGAGGCCGATAAATTTATATCTAAATTAAAGCTTAGGTTCTCCCCTCTCGGAAAAACACAAAATCTTTGAATTTGGATAATGTCTTCATACCTTAAACGGCCTCCATGGACACTTTACCCCCTGTAAAATACGGTCAACTTGCATGCGGTTTCACAGCAAACAACACAGCACTGTACACTGTTACGAAAGAAACATTTCTAAGGTTGGGAATAACTTTTCAAGTTTTTAAGGAGGCCGATAAATTTATATCTAAATTAAAGCTTAGGTTCTCCCTCTCGGAAAAACACAAAATCTTTGAATTTGGATAATGTCTTCATACCTTAAAGGCCCTCCATGGACACTTACCCCTGTAAAATACGGTCAACTTGCATGCGGTTTCACAGCAAACAACACAGCACTGTACACTGTTACGAAAGAAACATTTCTAAGGTTGGGAATAACTTTTTAAGTTTTGAAGGGAGGCCGATAAATTTATATCTAAATTAAAGCTTCGGTTCTCCCCTCTCGGAAAAATACAAAATCTTTGAATTTGGATAATGTCTTCATACCTTAAACGGCCTTCATGGACACTTAGCCCCCTGTAAAATACGGTCAACTTGTATGCGATTTCACAGCAAACAATACAGCACTGTACACTGTTACGAAAGAAACATTTCTAAGGTTGGGAATAACTTTTTAAGTTTTCAAGGGAGGCCGATAAATTTATATCTAAATTAAAGCTTCGGTTCTCCCCTCTCGGGAAAATACAAAATCTTTGAATTTGGATAATGTCTTCATACCTTAAACGGCCTTCATGGACACTTAGCCCCCTGTAATATACGGTCAACTTGCATGCGGTTTCACAGCAAACAACACAGCACTGTACACTGTTACGAAAGAAACATTTCTAAGGTTGGGAATAACTTTTCAAGTTTTCAAGGGAGGCCGATAAATTTATATCTAAATTAAAGCTTCGGTTCTCCCCTCTCGGAAAAACACAAAATCTTTGAATTTGGATAATGTCTTCATACCTTAAACGGCCTCCATGGACACTTAGCCCCCTGTAAAATACGGTCAACTTGCATGCGGTTTCACAGCAAACAATACAGCACTGTACACTGTTACGAAAGAAACATTTCTAAGGTTGGGAATAACTTTTAAACTTTTCAAGGAGGCCGATAGATTTTTATATAAATTAAAGCTTAGGTTCTCCCTCTCGGAAAAACACAAAATCTTTGAATTTGGATAATGTCTTCATACCTTAAACGGCCTCCATGGACACTTAGCCCCCTGTAAAATACGGTCAACTTGCATGCGGTTTCACAGCAAACAACACAGCACTGTACACTGTTACGAAAGAAACATTTCTAAGGTTGGGAATAACTTTTCAAGTTTTCAAGGGAGGCCGATAAATTTATATCTAAATTAAAGCTTAGGTTCTCCCTCTCGGAAAAACACACAAAATCTTTGAATTTGGATAATGTCTTCATACCTTAAACGGCCTCCATGGACACTTACCCCTGTAAAATACGGTCAACTTGCATGCGGTTTCACAGCAAACAACACAGCACTGTACACTGTTACGAAAGAAACATTTCTAAGGTTGGGAATAACTTTTCAAGTTTTCAAGGGAGGCCGATAAATTTATATCTAAATTAAAGCTTAGGTTCTCCCCTCTCGGAAAAACACAAAATCTTTGAATTTGGATAATGTCATCATACCTTAAACGGCCTCCATGGACACTTACACCCCTGTAAAATACGGTCAACTTGCATGCGGTTTCACAGCAAACAACACAGCACTGTACACTGTTACGAAAGAAACATTTCTAAGGTTGGGAATAACTTTTCAAGTTTTCAAGGGAGGCCGATAAATTTATATCTAAATTAAAGCTTAGGTTCTCCCCTCTCGGAAAAACACAAAATCTTTGAATTTGGATAATGTCTTCATACCTTAAACGGCCTCCATGGACACTTACCCCCTGTAAAATACGGTCAACTTGCATGCGGTTTCACAGCAAACAACACAGCACTGTACACTGTTACGAAAGAAACATTTCTAAGGTTGGGAATAACTTTTCAAGTTTTCAAGGGAGGCCGATAAATTTATATCTAAATTAAAGCTTAGGTTCACCCCCTCAGGGAAAAACACAAAATCTTTGAATTTGGATAATGTCTTCATACCTTAAACGGCCTCCATGGACACTTACCCCCTGTAAAATACGGTCAACTTGCATGCGGTTTCACAGCAAACAACACAGCACTGTACACTGTTACGAAAGAAACATTTCTAAGGTTGGGAATAACTTTTCAAGTTTTCAAGGGAGGCCGATAAATTTATATCTAAATTAAAGCTTAGGTTAAACCCTCGGAAAAACACAAAATCTTTGAATTTGGATAATGTCTTCATACCTTAAACGGCCTCCATGGACACTTACCCCCTGTAAAATACGGTCAACTTGCATGCGGTTTCACAGCAAACAACACAGCACTGTACACTGTTACGAAAGAAACATTTCTAAGGTTGGGAATAACTTTTCAAGTTTTCAAGGGAGGCCGATAAATTTATATCTAAATTAAAGCTTAGGTTCTCCCCTCTCGGAAAAACACAAAATCTTTGAATTTGGATAATGTCTTCATACCTTAAACGGCCTCCATGGACACTTAGCCCCTGTAAAATACGGTCAACTTGCATGCGGTTTCACAGCAAACAACACAGCACTGTACACTGTTACGAAAGAAACATTTCTAAGGTTGGGAATAACTTTTCAAGTTTTCAAGGGAGGCCGATAAATTTATATCTAAATTAAAGCTTAGGTTCTCCCCTCGGAAAAACACAAAATCTTTGAATTTGGATAATGTCTTCATACCTTAAACGGCCTCCATGGACACTTAGCCCCCTGTAAAATACGGTCAACTTGCATGCGGTTTCACAGCAAACAACACAGCACTGTACACTGTTACGAAAGAAACATTTCTAAGGTTGGGAATAACTTTTCAACTTTTCAAGGGAGGCCGATAAATTTATATCTAAATTAAAGCTTAGGTTCTCCTCTCGGAAAAACACAAAATCTTTGAATTTGGATAATGTCTTCATACCTTAAACGGCCTCCATGGACACTTAGCCCCCTGTAAAATACGGTCAACTTGCATGCGGTTTCACAGCAAACAACACAGCACTGTACACTGTTACGAAAGAAACATTTCTAAGGTTGGGAATAACTTTTCAAGTTTTCAAGGAAGGCCGATAAATTTATATCTAAATTAAAGCTTCGGTTCTCCCCTCTCGGAAAAACACAAAATCTTTGAATTTGGATAATGTCTTCATACCTTAAACGGCCTCCATGGACACTTAGCCCCCTGTAAAATACGGTCAACTTGCATGCGGTTTCACAGCAAACAATACAGCACTGTACACTGTTACGAAAGAAACATTTCTAAGGTTGGGAATAACTTTTCAAGTTTTCAAGGGAGGCCGATAAATTTATATCTAAATTAAAGCTTAGGTTCACCCCCTCGGAAAAACACAAAATCTTTGAATTTGGATAATGTCTTCATACCTTAAACGGCCTCCATGGACACTTAGCCCCCTGTAAAATACGGTCAACTTGCATGCGGTTTCACAGCAAACAACACAGCACTGTACACTGTTACGAAAGAAACATTTCTAAGGTTGGGAATAACTTTTCAAGTTTTCAAGGGAGGCCGATAAATTTATATCTAAATTAAAGCTTAGGTTCTCCCCTCTCGGAAAAACACAAAATCTTTGAATTTGGATAATGTCTTCATACCTTAAACGGCCTCCATGGACACTTACCCGACTGTAAAATACGGTCAACTTGCATGCGGTTTCACAGCAAACAACACAGCACTGTACACTGTTACGAAAGAAACATTTCTAAGGTTGGGAATAACTTTTCAAGTTTTCAAGGGAGGCCGATAAATTTATATCTAAATTAAAGCTTAGGTTCTCCCGTCTCGGAAAAACACAAAATCTTTGAATTTGGATAATGTCTTCATACCTTAAACGGCCTCCATGGACACTTAGCCCCCTGTAAAATACGGTCAACTTGCATGCGGTTTCACAGCAAACAACACAGCACTGTACACTGTTACGAAAGAAACATTTCTAAGGTTGGGAATAACTTTTCAAGTTTTCAAGGGAGGCCGATAAATTTATATCTAAATTAAAGCTTAGGTTCTCCCCTCTCGGAAAAACACAAAATCTTTGAATTTGGATAATGTCTTCATACCTTAAACGGCCTCCATGGACACTTAGCCCCCTGTAAAATACGGTCAACTTGCATGCGGTTTCACAGCAAACAACACAGCACTGTACACTGTTACGAAAGAAACATTTCTAAGGTTGGGAATAACTTTTCAAGTTTTCAAGGGAGGCCGATAAATTTATATCTAAATTAAAGCTTAGGTTCTCCCCCTCAGAAAAACACAAAATCTTTGAATTTGGATAATGTCTTCATACCTTAAACGGCCTCCATGGACACTTACCCCCTGTAAAATACGGTCAACTTGCATGCGGTTTCACAGCAAACAACACAGCACTGTACACTGTTACGAAAGAAACATTTCTAAGGTTGGGAATAACTTTTCAACTTTTCAAGGAGGCCGATAAATTTATATCTAAATTAAAGCTTAGGTTCTCCCTCTCGGAAAAACACAAAATCTTTGAATTTGGATAATGTCTTCATACCTTAAACGGCCTCCATGGACACTTACCCCCTGTAAAATACGGTCAACTTGCATGCGGTTTCACAGCAAACAACACAGCACTGTACACTGTTACGAAAGAAACATTTCTAAGGTTGGGAATAACTTTTCAAGTTTTCAAGAGAGGCCGATAAATTTATATCTAAATTAAAGCTTAGGTTCTCCCCTCTCGGAAAAACACAAAATCTTTGAATTTGGATAATGTCTTCATACCTTAAACGGCCTCCATGGACACTTACCCAACTGTAAAATACGGTCAACTTGCATGCGGTTTCACAGCAAACAACACAGCACTGTACACTGTTACGAAAGAAACATTTCTAAGGTTGGGAATAACTTTTCAAGTTTTCAAGGGAGGCCGATAAATTTATATCTAAATTAAAGCTTAGGTTCTCCCCTCTCGGAAAAACACAAAATCTTTGAATTTGGATAATGTCTTCATACCTTAAACGGCCTCCATGGACACTTACTTCCCTGTAAAATACGGTCAACTTGCATGCGGTTTCACAGCAAACAACACAGCACTGTACACTGTTACGAAAGAAACATTTCTAAGGTTGGGAATAACTTTTCAAGTTTTCAAGGGAGGCCGATAAATTTATATCTAAATTAAAGCTTAGGTTCTCCCCCTCTCGGAAAAACACAAAATCTTTGAATTTGGATAATGTCTTCATACCTTAAACGGCCTCCATGGACACTTACCCCCTGTAAAATACGGTCAACTTGCATGCGGTTTCACAGCAAACAACACAGCACTGTACACTGTTACGAAAGAAACATTTCTAAGGTTGGGAATAACTTTTCAAGTTTTCAAGGGAGGCCGATAAATTTATATCTAAATTAAAGCTTAGGTTCTCCCCTCTCGGAAAAAAAACATAATTTTGAATTTGGATAATGTCTTCATACCTTAAACGGCCTCCATGGACACTTAGCCTCCTGTAAAATACGGTCAACTTGCATGCGGTTTCACAGCAAACAACACAGCACTGTACACTGTTACGAAAGAAACATTTCTAAGGTTGGGAATAACTTTTAAACTTTTCAAGGGAGGCCGATAAATTTATATCTAAATTAAAGCTTAGGTTCTCCCCTCTCGGAAAAACACAAAATCTTTGAATTTGGATAATGTCTTCATACCTTAAACGGCCTCCATGGACACTTACCCCCTGTAAAATACGGTCAACTTGCATGCGGTTTCACAGCAAACAATACAGCACTGTACACTGTTACGAAAGAAACATTTCTAAGGTTGGGAATAACTTTTCAAGTTTTCAAGGAGGCCGATAAATTTATATCTAAATTAAAGCTTAGGTTCTCCCTCTCGGAAAACACAAAATCATTGAATTTGGATAATGTCTTCATACCTTAAACGGCCTCCATGGACACTTACCCCCCTATAAAATACGGTCAACTTGCATGCGGTTTCACAGCAAACAACACAGCACTGTACACTGTTACGAAAGAAACATTTCTAAGGTTGGGAATAACTTTTCAAGTTTTCAAGGGAGGCCGATAAATTTATATCTAAATTAAAGCTTAGGTTCTCCCTCTCGGAAAAACACAAAATCTTTGAATTTGGATAATGTCTTCATACCTTAAACGGCCTCCATGGACACTTACCCCCTGTAAAATACGGTCAACTTGCATGCGGTTTCACAGCAAACAACACAGCACTGTACACTGTTACGAAAGAAACATTTCTAAGGTTGGGAATAACTTTTCAACTTTTCAAGGGAGGCCGATAAATTTATATCTAAATTAAAGCTTAGGTTCTCCTCTCTCGGAAAAACACAAAATCTTTGAATTTGGATAATGTCTTCATACCTTAAACGGCCTCCATGGACACTTACCCCCTGTAAAATACGGTCAACTTGCATGCGGTTTCACAGCAAACAACACAGCACTGTACACTGTTACGAAAGAAACATTTCTAAGGTTGGGAATAACTTTTCAAGTTTTCAAGGGAGGCCGATAAATTTATATCTAAATTAAAGCTTAGGTTCTCCTCTCGGAAAAACACAAAATCTTTGAATTTGGATAATGTCTTCATACCTTAAACGGCCTCCATGGACACTTAGCCCCCTGTAAAATACGGTCAACTTGCATGCGGTTTCACAGCAAACAACACAGCACTGTACACTGTTACGAAAGAAACATTTCTAAGGTTGGGAATAACTTTTCAAGTTTTCAAAGGAGGCCGATAAATTTATATCTAAATTAAAGCTTAGGTTCTCCCCTCTCGGAAAAACACAAAATCTTTGAATTTGGATAATGTCTTCATACCTTAAACGGCCTCCATGGACACTTAGCCTCCTGTAAAATACGGTCAACTTGCATGCGGTTTCACAGCAAACAACACAGCACTGTACACTGTTACGAAAGAAACATTTCTAAGGTTGGGAATAACTTTTAAACTTTTCAAGGGAGGCCGATAAATTTATATCTAAATTAAAGCTTAGGTTCTCCCCTCTCGGAAAAACACAAAATCTTTGAATTTGGATAATGTCTTCATACCTTAAACGGCCTCCATGGACACTTACCCCCTGTAAAATACGGTCAACTTGCATGCGGTTTCACAGCAAACAACACAGCACTGTACACTGTTACGAAAGAAACATTTCTAAGGTTGGGAATAACTTTTCAAGTTTTCAAGGGAGGCCGATAAATTTATATCTAAATTAAAGCTTAGGTTCTCCCCTCTCGGAAAAACACAAAATCTTTGAATTTGGATAATGTCTTCATACCTTAAACGGCCTCCATGGACACTTACCCCCTGTAAAATACGGTCAACTTGCATGCGGTTTCACAGCAAACAACACAGCACTGTACACTGTTACGAAAGAAACATTTCTAAGGTTGGGAATAACTTTTTAAGTTTTTAAGGGAGGCCGATAAATTTATATCTAAATTAAAGCTTAGGTTCTCCCCTCTCGGAAAAAGCCAAAATCTTTGAATTTGGATAATGTCTTCATACCTTAAACGGCCTCCACGGACACTTAGCCCCCTGTAAAATACGGTCAACTTGTATGCGATTTCACAGCAAACAATACAGCACTGTACACTGTTACGAAAGAAACATTTCTAAGGTTGGGAATAACTTTTCAAGTTTTAAAGGGAGGCCGATAAATTTATATCTAAATTAAAGCTTAGGTTCTCCTCTCTCGGAAAAACACAAAATCTTTGAATTTGGATAATGTCTTCATACCTTAAACGGCCCCCATGGACACTTACCCCCCTGTAAAATACGGTCAACTTGCATGCGGTTTCACAGCAAACAACACAGCACTGTACACTGTTACGAAAGAAACATTTCTAAGGTTGGGAATAACTTTTCAAGTTTTCAAGGGAGGCCGATAAATTTATATCTAAATTAAAGCTTAGGTTCTCCCCTCTCGGAAAAACACAAAATCTTTGAATTTGGATAATGTCTTCATACCGTAAACGGCCTCCATGGACACTTACCCCCTGTAAAATACGGTCAACTTGCATGCGGTTTCACAGCAAACAACACAGCACTGTACACTGTTACGAAAGAAACATTTCTAAGGTTGGGAATAACTTTTCAAGTTTTCAAGGGAGGCCGATAAATTTATATCTAAATTAAAGCTTAGGTTCTCCCCTCTCGGAAAAACACAAAATCTTTGAATTTGGATAATGTCTTCATACCTTAAACGGCCTCCATGGACACTTACCCCCCTGTAAAATACGGTCAACTTGCATGCGGTTTCACAGCAAACAACACAGCACTGTACACTGTTACGAAAGAAACATTTCTAAGGTTGGGAATAACTTTTCAAGTTTTCAAGGGAGGCCGATAAATTTATATCTAAATTAAAGCTTAGGTTCTCCCTCTCGGAAAAACACAAAATCTTTGAATTTGGATAATGTCTTCATACCTTAAACGGCCTCCATGGACACTTACCCCCTGTAAAATACGGTCAACTTGCATGCGGTTTCACAGCAAACAACACAGCACTGTACACTGTTACGAAAGAAACATTTCTAAGGTTGTGAATAACTTTTCAAGTTTTCAAGGAGGCCGATAAATTTATATCTAAATTAAAGCTTAGGTTCTCCCTCTCGGAAAAACACAAAATACTTTGAATTTGGATAATGTCTTCATACCTTAAACGGCCTCCATGGACACTTACCCCCTGTAAAATACGGTCAACTTGCATGCGGTTTCACAGCAAACAACACAGCACTGTACACTGTTACGAAAGAAACATTTCTAAGGTTGGGAATAACTTTTCAAGTTTTCAAGGGAGGCCGATAAATTTATATCTAAATTAAAGCTTAGGTTCTCCCCTCTCGGAAAAACACAAAATCTTTGAATTTGGATAATGTCTTCATACCTTAAACGGCCTCCATGGACACTTACCCCCTGTAAAATACGGTCAACTTGCATGCGGTTTCACAGCAAACAACACAGCACTGTACACTGTTACGAAAGAAACATTTCTAAGGTTGTGAATAACTTTTCAAGTTTTCAAGGGAGGCCGATAAATTTATATCTAAATTAAAGCTTAGGTTCTGCCCTCTCGGAAAAACACAAAATCTTTGAATTTGGATAATGTCTTCATACCTTAAACGGCCTCCATGGACACTTACCTCCCTGTAAAATACGGTCAACTTGCATGCGGTTTCACAGCAAACAACACAGCACTGTACACTGTTACGAAAGAAACATTTCTAAGGTTGGGAATAACTTTTCAAGTTTTCAAGGGAGGCCGATAAATTTATATCTAAATTAAAGCTTAGGTTCTCCCCTCTCGGAAAAACACAAAATCTTTGAATTTGGATAATGTCTTCATACCTTAAACGGCCTCCATGGACACTTAGCCCCCTGTAAAATACGGTCAACTTGCATGCGGTTTCACAGCAAACAACACAGCACTGTACACTGTTACGAAAGAAACATTTCTAAGGTTGGGAATAACTTTTCAAGTTTTCAAGGGAGGCCGATAAATTTATATCTAAATTAAAGCTTAGGTTCTCCCCTCTCGGAAAACACAAAATCTTTGAATTTGGATAATGTCTTCATACCTTAAACGGCCTCCATGGACACTTACCCCCTGTAAAATACGGTCAACTTGCATGCGGTTTCACAGCAAACAACACAGCACTGTACACTGTTACGAAAGAAACATTTCTAAGGTTGGGAATAACTTTTCAAGTTTTCAAGGGAGGCCGATAAATTTATATCTAAATTAAAGCTTAGGTTCTCGCCTCTCGGAAAAACACAAAATCTTTGAATTTGGATAATGTCTTCATACCTTAAACGGCCTCCATGGACACTTACCCCCCTGTAAAATACGGTCAACTTGCATGCGGTTTCACAGCAAACAACACAGCACTGTACACTGTTACGAAAGAAACATTTCTAAGGTTGGGAATAACTTTTCAACTTTTCAAGGGAGGCCGATAAATTTATATCTAAATTAAAGCTTAGGTTCTCCCCTCTCGGAAAAACACAAAATCTTTGAATTTGGATAATGTCTTCATACCTTAAACGGCCTCCATGGACACTTACCCCCCTGTAAAATACGGTCAACTTGCATGCGGTTTCACAGCAAACAACACAGCACTGTACACTGTTACGAAAGAAACATTTCTAAGGTTGGGAATAACTTTTAAACTTTTCAAGGGAGGCCGATAAATTTATATCTAAATTAAAGCTTAGGTTCTCCCTCTCGGAAAACACAAAATCTTTGAATTTGGATAATGTCTTCATACCTTAAACGGCCTCCATGGACACTTAAAATACGGTCAACTTGCATGCGGTTTCACAGCAAACAACACAGCACTGTACACTGTTACGAAAGAAACATTTCTAAGGTTGGGAATAACTTTTCAAGTTTTCAAGTGAGGCCAATATATTTATATCTAAATTAAAGCTTAGGTTCTCCCCTCTCGGAAAAACACAAAATCTTTGAATTTGGATAATGTCTTCATACCTTAAACGGCCTCCATGGACACTTACCCCCTGTAAAATACGGTCAACTTGCATGCGGTTTCACAGCAAACAATAGAGCACAGTACACTGTTACGAAAGAAACATTTCTAAGGTTGGGAATAACTTTTCAACTTTTCAAGGGAGGCCGATGAATTTATATCTAAATTTAAAGCTTAGGTTCTCCCCTCTCGGAAAAACACAAAATCTTTGAATTTGGATAATGTCTTCATACCTTAAACGGCCTCCATGGACACTTACCCGACTGTAAAATACGGTCAACTTGCATGCGGTTTCACAGCAAACAATACAGCACTGTACACTGTTACGAAAGAAACATTTCTAAGGTTGGGAATAACTTTTCAAGTTTTCAAGGAGGCCGATAAATTTATATCTAAATTAAAGCTTAGGTTCTCCCCTCTCGGAAAAACACAAAATCTTTGAATTTGGATAATGTCTTCATACCTTAAACGGCCTCCATGGACACTTAGCCCCCTGTAAAATACGGTCAACTTGCATGCGGTTTCACAGCAAACAACACAGCACTGTACACTGTTACGAAAGAAACATTTCTAAGGTTGGGAATAACTTTTCAAGTTTGAGGCCGATAAATGTATATCTAAATTAAAGCTTAGGTTCTCCCCTCTCGGAAAAACACAAAATCTTTGAATTTGGATAATGTCTTCATACCTTAAACGGCCTCCATGGACACTTAGCCTCCTGTAAAATACGGTCAACTTGCATGCGGTTTCACAGCAAACAACACAGCACTGTACACTGTTACGAAAGAAACATTTCTAAGGTTGGGAATAACTTTTAAAGTTTTCAAGGGAGGCCGATAAATTTATATCTAAATTAAAGCTTAGGTTCTCCCTCTCGGAAAAACACAAAATCTTTGAATTTGGATAATGTCTTCATACCTTAAACGGCCTCCATGGACACTTACCCCCCTGTAAAATACGGTCAACTTGCATGCGGTTTCACAGCAAACAACACAGCACTGTACACTGTTACGAAAGAAACATTTCTAAGGTTGGGAATAACTTTTCAAGTTTTCAACGGAGGCCGATAAATTTATATCTAAATTAAAGCTTAGGTTCTCCCTCTCGGAAAAACACAAAATCTTTGAATTTGGATAATGTCTTCATACCTTAAACGGCCTCCATGGACACTTACCCCCTGTAAAATACGGTCAACTTGCATGCGGTTTCACAGCAAACAACACAGCACTGTACACTGTTACGAAAGAAACATTTCTAAGGTTGGGAATAACTTTTCAAGTTTTCAAGGGAGGCCGATAAATTTATATCTAAATTAAAGCATAGGTTCTCAACTCTCTTAAAAACACACAATCTTTTAATTTGGATAATGTCTTCATACCTTAAACGGCCTCCATGGACACTTACCCCCTGTAAAATACGGTCAACTTGCATGCGGTTTCACAGCAAACAACACAGCACTGTACACTGTTACGAAAGAAACATTTCTAAGGTTGGGAATAACTTTTCAAGTTTTCAAGGGAGGCCGATAAGAGTATATCTAAATTAAAGCTTAGGTTCTCCCTCTCGGAAAAACACAAAATCTTTGAATTTGGATAATGTCTTCATACCTTAAACGGCCTCCATGGACACTTAGCCCCTGTAAAATACGGTCAACTTGCATGCGGTTTCACAGCAAACAATACAGCACTGTACACTGTTACGAAAGAAACATTTCTAAGGTTGGGAATAACTTTTCAACAACTTTTCAAGGGAGGCCGATAAATTTATATCTAAATTAAAGCTTAGGTTCTCCCCTCTCGGAAAAACACAAAATCTTTGAATTTGGATAATGTCTTCATACCTTAAACGGCCTCCATGGACACTTACCCCCTGTAAAATACGGTCAACTTGCATGCGGTTTCACAGCAAACAACACAGCACTGTACACTGTTACGAAAGAAACATTTCTAAGGTTGGGAATAACTTTTCAAGTTTTCAAGGAGGCCGATAAATTTATATCTAAATTAAAGCTTAGGTTCTCCCTCTCGGAAAAACACAAAATCTTTGAATTTGGATAATGTCTTCATACCTTAAACGGCCTCCATGGACACTTACCCCCTGTAAATACGGTCAACTTGCATGCGGTTTCACAGCAAACAACACAGCACTGTACACTGTTACGAAAGAAACATTTCTAAGGTTGGGAATAACTTTTCAAGTTTTCAAGGGAGGCCGATAAATTTATATCTAAATTAAAGCTTAGGTTCTCCTCTCGGAAAAACACAAAATCTTTGAATTTGGATAATGTCTTCATACCTTAAACGGCCTCCATGGACACTTAGCCTCCTGTAAAATACGGTCAACTTGCATGCGGTTTCACAGCAAACAACACAGCACTGTACACTGTTACGAAAGAAACATTTCTAAGGTTGGGAATAACTTTTCAACTTTTCAAGGGAGGCCGATAAATTTATATCTAAATTAAAGCTTAGGTTCTCCTCTCTCGGAAAAACACAAAATCTTTGAATTTGGATAATGTCTTCATACCTTAAACGGCCTCCATGGACACTTACCCCTGTAAAATACGGTCAACTTGCATGCGGTTTCACAACAAACAACACAGCACTGTACACTGTTACGAAAGAAACATTTCTAAGGTTGTGAATAACTTTTCAAGTTTTCAAGGGAGGCCGATAAATTTATATCTAAATTAAAGCTTAGGTTCTCCCTCTCGTAAATACACAAAATCTTTGATTTTGGATAATGTCTTCATACCTTAAACTGCCTCCATGGACACTTACCTACTTGTAAAATACGGTCAACTTGCATGCGGTTTCACAGCAAACAACACAGCACTGTACACTGTTACGAAAGAAACATTTCTAAGGTTGGGAATAACTTTTCAAGTTTTCAAGGGAGGCCGATAAATTTATATCTAAATTAAAGCTTAGGTTCTCCCCTCTCGGAAAAACACAAAATCTTTGAATTTGGATAATGTCTTCATACCTTAAACGGCCTCCATGGACACTTAGCCTCCTGTAAAATACGGTCAACTTGCATGCGGTTTCACAGCAAACAACACAGCACTGTACACTGTTACGAAAGAAACATTTCTAAGGTTGGGAATAACTTTTCAAGTTTTCAAGGGAGGCCGATAAATTTATATCTAAATTAAAGCTTAGGTTCTCCCATCTCGGAAAAACACAAAATCTTTGAATTTGGATAATGTCTTCATACCTTAAACGGCCTCCATGGACACTTAGCCTGCTGTAAAATACGGTCAACTTGCATGCGGTTTCACAGCAAACAACACAGCACTGTACACTGTTACGAAAGAAACATTTCTAAGGTTGGGAATAACTTTTAAACTTTTCAAGGGAGGCCGATAAATTTATATCTAAATTAAAGCTTAGGTTCTCCCCTCTCGGAAAAACACAAAATCTTTGAATTTGGATAATGTCTTCATACCTTAAACGGCCTCCATGGACACTTACCCCCCTGTAAAATACGGTCAACTTGCATGCGGTTTCACAGCAAACAACACAGCACTGTACACTGTTACGAAAGAAACATTTCTAAGGTTGGGAATAACTTTTCAAGTTTTCAAGGGAGGCCGATAAATTTATATCTAAATTAAAGCTTAGGTTCTCCCCTCTCGGAAAAACACAAAATCTTTGAATTTGGATAATGTCTTCATACCTTAAACGGCCTCCATGGACACTTACCCCCCTGTAAAATACGGTCAACTTGCATGCGGTTTCACAGCAAACAACACAGCACTGTACACTGTTACGAAAGAAACATTTCTAAGGTTGGGAATAACTTTTCAAGTTTTCAAGGGAGGCCGATAAATTTATATCTAAATTAAAGCTTAGGTTCTCCCCTCTCGGAAAAACACAAAATCTTTGAATTTGGATAATGTCTTCATACCTTAAACGGCCTCCATGGACACTTACCCCCTGTAAAATACGGTCAACTTGCATGCGGTTTCACAGCAAACAACACAGCACTGTACACTGTTACGAAAGAAACATTTCTAAGGTTGGGAATAACTTTTCAACTTTTCAAGGGAGGCCGATAAATTTATATCTAAATTAAAGCTTAGGTTCTCCCCTCTCGGAAAAACACCATACTTTTGAATTTGGATAATGTCTTCATACCTTAAACGGCCTCCATGGACACTTAGCCTCCTGTAAAATACGGTCAACTTGCATGCGGTTTCACAGCAAACAACACAGCACTGTACACTGTTACGAAAGAAACATTTCTAAGGTTGGGAATAACTTTTAAACTTTTCAAGGGAGGCCGATAAATTTATATCTAAATTAAAGCTTAGGTTCTCCCCTCTCGGAAAACACAAAATCTTTGAATTTGGATAATGTCTTCATACCTTAAACGGCCTCCATGGACACTTACCCCCCTGTAAAATACGGTCAACTTGCATGCGGTTTCACAGCAAACAACACAGCACTGTACACTGTTACGAAAGAAACATTTCTAAGGTTGGGAATAACTTTTCAAGTTTTCAAGGGAGGCCGATAAATTTATATCTAAATTAAAGCTTAGGTTCTCCCCTCTCGGAAAAACACAAAATCTTTGAATTTGGATAATGTCTTCATACCTTAAACGGCCTCCATGGACACTTACCCCTGTAAAATACGGTCAACTTGCATGCGGTTTCACAGCAAACAATACAGCACTGTACACGTTTACGAAAGAAACATGTCTAAGGTTGGGAATAACTTTTCAAGTTTTCAAGGAGGCCGATAAATTTATATCTAAATTAAAGCTTAGGTTCTCCCTCTCGGAAAAACACAAAATCTTTGAATTTGGATAATGTCTTCATACCTTAAACGGCCTCCATGGACACTTAGCCCCTGTAAAATACGGTCAACTTGCATGCGGTTTCACAGCAAACAACACAGCACTGTACACTGTTACGAAAGAAACATTTCTAAGGTTGGGAATAACTTTTCAAGTTTTCAAGGAGGCCGATAAATTTATATCTAAATTAAAGCTTAGGTTCTCCCTCTCGGAAAAACACAAAATCTTTGAATTTGGATAATGTCTTCATACCTTAAACGGCCTCCATGGACACTTAGCCCCCTGTAAAATACGGTCAACTTGCATGCGGTTTCACAGCAAACAACACAGCACTGTACACTGTTACGAAAGAAACATTTCTAAGGTTGGGAATAACTTTTCAAGTTTTCAAGGGAGGCCGATAAATTTATATCTAAATTAAAGCTTAGGTTCTCCCTCTCGGAAAAACACAAAATCTTTGAATTTGGATAATGTCTTCATACCTTAAACGGCCTCCATGGACACTTAGCCCCCTGTAAAATACGGTCAACTTGCATGCGGTTTCACAGCAAACAACACAGCACTGTACACTGTTACGAAAGAAACATTTCTAAGGTTGGGAATAACTTTTCAAGTTTTCAAGGGAGGCCGATAAATTTATATCTAAATTAAAGCTTAGGTTCTCCCTCTCGGAAAAACACAAAATCTTTGAATTTGGATAATGTCTTCATACCTTAAACGGCCTCCATGGACACTTAGCCCCTGTAAAATACCGTCAACTTGCATGCGGTTTCACAGCAAACAACACAGCACTGTACACTGTTACGAAAGAAACATTTCTAAGGTTGGGAATAACTTTTCAAGTTTTCAAGGAGGCCGATAAATTTATATCTAAATTAAAGCTTAGGTTCTCCCTCTCGGAAAAACACAAAATCTTTGAATTTGGATAATGTCTTCATACCTTAAACGGCCTCCATGGACACTTAGCCCCCTGTAAAATACGGTCAACTTGCATGCGGTTTCACAGCAAACAACACAGCACTGTACACTGTTACGAAAGAAACATTTCTAAGGTTGGGAATAACTTTTCAATTTTCAAGGGAGGCCGATAAATTTATATCTAAATTATAGCGTAGGTTCTCCCTCTTGGAAAAACACAAAATCTTTGAATTTGGATAATGTCTTCATACCTTAAACGGCCTCCATGGACACTTACCCGACTGTAAAATACGGTCAACTTGCATGCGGTTTCACAGCAAACAACACAGCACTGTACACTGTTACGAAAGAAACATTTCTAAGGTTGGGAATAACTTTTCAAGTTTTCAAGGCAGGCCGATAAATTTATATCTAAATTAAAGCTTAGGTTCTCCCCTCTCGGAAAAACACAAAATCTTTGAATTTGGATAATGTCTTCATACCTTAAACGGCCTCCATGGACACTTAGCCCCCTGTAAAATACGGTCAACTTGCATGCGGTTTCACAGCAAACAACACAGCACTGTACACTGTTACGAAAGAAACATTTCTAAGGTTGGGAATAACTTTTCAAGTTTTCAAGGGAGGCCGATAAATTTATATCTAAATTAAAGCTTAGGTTCTCCCCTCTCGGAAAAACACAAAATCTTTGAATTTGGATAATGTCTTCATACCTTAAACGGCCTCCATGGACACTTACCCCCCTGTAAAATACGGTCAACTTGCATGCGGTTTCACAGCAAACAACACAGCACTGTACACTGTTACGAAAGAAACATTTCTAAGGTTGGGAATAACTTTTCAAGTTTTCAAGGGAGGCCGATAAATTTATATCTAAATTAAAGCTTAGGTTCTCCCCTCTCGGAAAAACACCATACTTTTGAATTTGGATAATGTCTTCATACCTTAAACGGCCTCCATGGACACTTAGCCTCCTGTAAAATACGGTCAACTTGCATGCGGTTTCACAGCAAACAACACAGCACTGTACACTGTTACGAAAGAAACATTTCTAAGGTTGGGAATAACTTTTCAAGTTTTCAAGGGAGGCCGATAAATTTATATCTAAATTAAAGCTTAGGTTCTCCCCTCTCGGAAAAACACAAAATCTTTGAATTTGGATAATGTCTTCATACCTTAAACGGCCTCCATGGACACTTACCCCCCTGTAAAATACGGTCAACTTGCATGCGGTTTCACAGCAAACAACACAGCACTGTACACTGTTACGAAAGAAACATTTCTAAGGTTGGGAATAACTTTTCAAGTTTTCAAGGGAGGCCGATAAATTTATATCTAAATTAAAGCTTAGGTTCTCCCCTCTCGGAAAAACACAAAATCTTTGAATTTGGATAATGTCTTCATACCTTAAACGGCCTCCATGGACACTTACCCCCTGTAAAATACGGTCAACTTGCATGCGGTTTCACAGCAAACAACACAGCACTGTACACTGTTACGAAAGAAACATTTCTAAGGTTGGGAATAACTTTTCAAGTTTTCAAGGGAGGCCGATAAATTTATATCTAAATTAAAGCTTAGGTTCTCCCCTCTCGGAAAAACACAAAATCTTTGAATTTGGATAATGTCTTCATACCTTAAACGGCCTCCATGGACACTTAGCCCCCTGTAAAATACGGTCAACTTGCATGCGGTTTCACAGCAAACAACACAGCACTGTACACTGTTACGAAAGAAACATTTCTAAGGTTGGGAATAACTTTTCAACTTTTCAAGGGAGGCCGATAAATTTATATCTAAATTAAAGCTTAGGTTCTCCCCTCTCGGAAAAACACCATACTTTTGAATTTGGATAATGTCTTCATACCTTAAACGGCCTCCATGGACACTTACCCCCCTGTAAAATACGGTCAACTTGCATGCGGTTTCACAGCAAACAACACAGCACTGTACACTGTTACGAAAGAAACATTTCTAAGGTTGGGAATAACTTTTAAAGTTTTCAAGGGAGGCCGATAAATTTATATCTAAATTAAAGCTTAGGTTCTCCCTCTCGGAAAAACACAAAATCTTTGAATTTGGATAATGTCTTCATACCTTAAACGGCCTCCATGGACACTTACCCCCCTGTAAAATACGGTCAACTTGCATGCGGTTTCACAGCAAACAACACAGCACTGTACACTGTTACGAAAGAAACATTTCTAAGGTTGGGAATAACTTTTCAAGTTTTCAAGGAGGCCGATAAATTTATATATAAATTAAAGCTTAGGTTCTGCCCTCTCGGAAAAACACAAAATCTTTGAATTTGGATAATGTCTTCATACCGTAAACGGCCTCCATGGACACTTACCCCCTGTAAAATACGGTCAACTTGCATGCGGTTTCACAGCAAACAACACAGCACTGTACACTGTTACGAAAGAAACATTTCTAAGGTTGGGAATAACTTTTCAAGTTTTCAAGGGAGGCCGATAAATTTATATCTAAATTAAAGCTTAGGTTCTCCCTCTCGGAAAAACACAAAATCTTTGAATTTGGATAATGTCTTCATACCGTAAACGGCCTCCATGGACACTTACCCCCTGTAAAATACGGTCAACTTGCATGCGGTTTCACAGCAAACAACACAGCACTGTACACTGTTACGAAAGAAACATTTCTAAGGTTGGGAATAACTTTTCAAGTTTTCAAGGGAGGCCGATAAATTTATATCTAAATTAAAGCTTAGGTTCTCCCCTCTCGGAAAAACACAAAATCTTTGAATTTGGATAATGTCTTCATACCTTAAACGGCCTCCATGGACACTTACCCCCTGTAAAATACGGTCAACTTGCATGCGGTTTCACAGCAAACAACACAGCACTGTACACTGTTACGAAAGAAACATTTCTAAGGTTGGGAATAACTTTTCAAGTTTTCAAGGGAGGCCGATAAATTTATATCTAAATTAAAGCTTAGGTTCTCCCCTCTCGGAAAAACACAAAATCTTTGAATTTGGATAATGTCTTCATACCTTAAACGGCCTCCATGGACACTTACCCCCCTGTAAAATACGGTCAACTTGCATGCGGTTTCACAGCAAACAACACAGCACTGTACACTGTTACGAAAGAAACATTTCTAAGGTTGGGAATAACTTTTCAACTTTTCAAGGGAGGCCGATAAATTTATATCTAAATTAAAGCTTAGGTTCTCCCCTCTCGGAAAAACACCATACTTTTGAATTTGGATAATGTCTTCATACCTTAAACGGCCTCCATGGACACTTAGCCTCCTGTAAAATACGGTCAACTTGCATGCGGTTTCACAGCAAACAACACAGCACTGTACACTGTTACGAAAGAAACATTTCTAAGGTTGGGAATAACTTTTAAAGTTTTCAAGGGAGGCCGATAAATTTATATCTAAATTAAAGCTTAGGTTCTCCCCTCTCGGAAAAACACAAAATCTTTGAATTTGGATAATGTCTTCATACCTTAAACGGCCTCCATGGACACTTACCCCCCTGTAAAATACGGTCAACTTGCATGCGGTTTCACAGCAAACAACACAGCACTGTACACTGTTACGAAAGAAACATTTCTAAGGTTGGGAATAACTTTTCAAGTTTTCAAGGAAGGCCGATAAATTTATATCTAAATTAAAGCTTAGGTTCTCCCCTCTCGGAAAAACACAAAATCTTTGAATTTGGATAATGTCTTCATACCTTAAACGGCCTCCATGGACACTTAGCCCCCTGTAAAATACGGTCAACTTGCATGCGGTTTCACAGCAAACAACACAGCACTGTACACTGTTACGAAAGAAACATTTCTAAGGTTGGGAATAACTTTTCAAGTTTTCAAGGAGGCCGATAAATTTATATCTAAATTAAAGCTTAGGTTCTCCCTCTCGGAAAAACACAAAATCTTTGAATTTGGATAATGTCTTCATACCTTAAACGGCCTCCATGGACACTTAGCCCCTGTAAAATACGGTCAACTTGCATGCGGTTTCACAGCAAACAACACAGCACTGTACACTGTTACGAAAGAAACATTTCTAAGGTTGGGAATAACTTTTCAAGTTTTCAAGGGAGGCCGATAAATTTATATCTAAATTAAAGCTTAGGTTCTCCCCTCTCGGAAAAACACAAAATCTTTGAATTTGGATAATGTCTTCATACCTTAAACGGCCTCCATGGACACTTACCCCCTGTAAAATACGGTCAACTTGCATGCGGTTTCACAGCAAACAACACAGCACTGTACACTGTTACGAAAGAAACATTTCTAAGGTTGGGAATAACTTTTCAAGGGAGGCCGATAAATTTATATCTAAATTAAAGCTTAGGTTCTCCCCTCTCGGAAAAACACAAAATCTTTGAATTTGGATAATGTCTTCATACCTTAAACGGCCTCCATGGACACTTACCCCCTGTAAAATACGGTCAACTTGCATGCGGTTTCACAGCAAACAATACAGCACTGTACACTGTTACGAAAGAAACATTTCTAAGGTTGGGAATAACTTTTCAAGTTTTCAAAGGAGGCCGATAAATTTATATCTAAATTAAAGCTTAGGTTCTCCCCTCTCGGAAAAACACAAAATCTTTGAATTTGGATAATGTCTTCATACCTTAAACGGCCTCCATGGACACTTAGCCCCCTGTAAAATACGGTCAACTTGCATGCGGTTTCACAGCAAACAACACAGCACTGTACACTGTTACGAAAGAAACATTTCTAAGGTTGGGAATAACTTTTCAAGTTTTCAAGGGAGGCCGATAAATTTATATCTAAATTAAAGCTTAGGTTCTGACCTCTCGGAAAAAAACCATACTTTTGAATTTGGATAATGTCTTCATACCTTAAACGGCCTCCATGGACACTTAGCCTCCTGTAAAATACGGTCAACTTGCATGCGGTTTCACAGCAAACAACACAGCACTGTACACTGTTACGAAAGAAACATTTCTAAGGTTGGGAATAACTTTTAAACTTTTCAAGGGAGGCCGATAAATTTATATCTAAATTAAAGCTTAGGTTCTCCCCTCTCGGAAAAACACCAAATCTTTGAATTTGGATAATGTCTTCATACCTTAAACGGCCTCCATGGACACTTACCCCCCTGTAAAATACGGTCAACTTGCATGCGGTTTCACAGCAAACAACACAGCACTGTACACTGTTACGAAAGAAACATTTCTAAGGTTGGGAATAACTTTTCAAGTTTTCAAGGGAGGCCGATAAATTTATATCTAAATTAAAGCTTAGGTTCTCCCTCTCGGAAAAACACAAAATCTTTGAATTTGGATAATGTCTTCATACCTTAAACGGCCTCCATGGACACTTAGCCCCTGTAAAATACGGTCAACTTGCATGCGGTTTCACAGCAAACAACACAGCACTGTACACTGTTACGAAAGAAACATTTCTAAGGTTGGGAATAACTTTTCAAGTTTTCAAGGGAGGCCGATAAATTTATATCTAAATTAAAGCTTAGGTTCTCCCCTCTCGGAAAAACACAAAATCTTTGAATTTGGATAATGTCTTCATACCTTAAACGGCCTCCATGGACACTTAGCCCCCTGTAAAATACGGTCAACTTGCATGCGGTTTCACAGCAAACAACACAGCACTGTACACTGTTACGAAAGAAACATTTCTAAGGTTGGGAATAACTTTTAAAGTTTTCAAGGGAGGCCGATAAATTTATATCTAAATTAAAGCTTAGGTTCTCCCCTCTCGGAAAAACACAAAATCTTTGAATTTGGATAATGTCTTCATACCTTAAACGGCCTCCATGGACACTTACCCCCTGTAAAATACGGTCAACTTGCATGCGGTTTCACAGCAAACAACACAGCACTGTACACTGTTACGAAAGAAACATTTCTAAGGTTGGGAATAACTTTTCAAGTTTTCAACGGAGGCCGATAAATGTATATCTAAATTAAAGCTTAGGTTCTCCCCTCGGAAAAACACCATCTTTGAATTTGGATAATGTCTTCATACCTTAAACGGCCTCCATGGACACTTACCCCCTGTAAAATACGGTCAACTTGCATGCGGTTTCACAGCAAACAACACAGCACTGTACACTGTTACGAAAGAAACATTTCTAAGGTTGGGAATAACTTTTAAAGTTTTCAAGGGAGGCCGATAAATTTATATCTAAATTAAAGCTTAGGTTCTCCCCTCTCGGAAAAACACAAAATCTTTGAATTTGGATAATGTCTTCATACCTTAAAACGGCCTCCATGGACACTTACCCCCCTGTAAAATACGGTCAACTTGCATGCGGTTTCACAGCAAACAATACAGCACTGTACACTGTTACGAAAGAAACATTTCTAAGGTTGGGAAATAACTTTTCAACTTTTCAAGGAGGCCGATAAATTTATATCTAAATTAAAGCTTAGGTTCTCCCCTCTCGGAAACACACAAAATCTTTGAATTTGGATAATGTCTTCATACCTTAAACGGCCTCCATGGACACTTAGCCCCCTGTAAAATACGGTCAACTTGCATGCGGTTTCACAGCAAACAAAACAGCACTGTACACTGTTACGAAAGAAACATTTCTAAGGTTGGGAATAACTTTTCAAGTTTTCAAGGAGGCCGATAAATTTATATCTAAATTAAAGCTTAGGTTCTCACCTCTCGGAAAAACACAAAATCTTTGAATTTGGATAATGTCTTCATACCTTAAACGGCCTCCATGGACACTTACCCCCTGTAAAATACGGTCAACTTGCATGCGGTTTCACAGCAAACAATACAGCACTGTACACTGTTACGAAAGAAACATTTCTAAGGTTGGGAATAACTTTTCAAGTTTTCAATGGAGGCCGATAAATTTATATCTAAATTAAAGCTTAGGTTCTCCCCTCTCGGAAAACACAAAATCTTTGAATTTGGATAATGTCTTCATACCTTAAACGGCCTCCATGGACACTTAGCCCCCTGTAAAATACGGTCAACTTGCATGCGGTTTCACAGCAAACAACACAGCACTGTACACTGTTACGAAAGAAACATTTCTAAGGTTGGGAATAACTTTTCAAGTTTTCAAGGAGGCCGATAAATTTATATCTAAATTAAAGCTTAGGTTCTCCCTCTCGGAAAAACACAAAATCTTTGAATTTGGATAATGTCTTCATACCTTAAACGGCCTCCATGGACACTTAACCCCCTGTAAAATACGGTCAACTTGCATGCGGTTTCACAGCAAACAACACAGCACAGTACACTGTTACGAAAGAAACATTTCTAAGGTTGGGAATAACTTTTCAAGTTTTCAAGGAGGCCGATAAATTTATATCTAAATTAAAGCTTAGGTTCTCCCCTCTCGGAAAAACACAAAATCTTTGAATTTGGATAATGTCTTCATACCTTAAACGGCCTCCATGGACACTTAGCCCCCTGTAAAATACGGTCAACTTGCATGCGGTTTCACAGCAAACAATACAGCACTGTACACTGTTACGAAAGAAACATTTCTAAGGTTGGGAATAACTTTTTAAGTTTTCAAGTGAGGCCGATACATTTATATCTAAATTAAAGCTTAGGTTCTCTCCTCTCGGAAAAACACAAAATCTTTGAATTTGGACAATGTCTTCATACCTTAAACGGCCTCCATGGACACTTACCCCCTGTAAAATACGGTCAACTTGCATGCGGTTTCACAGCAAACAACACAGCACTGTACACTGTTACGAAAGAAACATTTCTAAGGTTGGGAATAACTTTTCAAGTTTTCAAGGGAGGCCGATAAATTTATATCTAAATTAAAGCTTAGGTTCTCCCTCTCGGAAAAACACAAAATCTTTGAATTTGGATAATGTCTTCATACCTTAAACGGCCTCCATGGACACTTAGCCCCCTGTAAAATACGGTCAACTTGCATGCGGTTTCACAGCAAACAACACAGCACTGTACACTGTTACGAAAGAAACATTTCTAAGGTTGGGAATAACTTTTCAAGTTTTCAAGGCAGGCCGATAAATTTATATCTAAATTAAAGCTTAGGTTCTCCCCTCTCGGAAAAACACAAAATCTTTGAATTTGGATAATGTCTTCATACCTTAAACGGCCTCCATGGACACTTAGCCCCCTGTAAAATACGGTCAACTTGCATGCGGTTTCACAGCAAACAACACAGCACTGTACACTGTTACGAAAGAAACATTTCTAAGGTTGGGAATAACTTTTCAAGTTTTCAAGGAGGCCGATAAATTTATATCTAAATTAAAGCTTAGGTTCTCCCTCTCGGAAAACACAAAATCTTTGAATTTGGATAATGTCTTCATACCTTAAACGGCCTCCATGGACACTTAGCCCCTGTAAAATACGGTCAACTTGCATGCGGTTTCACAGCAAACAACACAGCACTGTACACTGTTACGAAAGAAACATTTCTAAGGTTGGGAATAACTTTTCAAGTTTTCAAGGAGGCCGATAAATTTATATCTAAATTAAAGCTTAGGTTCTCCCCTCTCGGAAAAACACAAAATCTTTGAATTTGGATAATGTCTTCATACCTTAAACGGCCTCCATGGACACTTACACCCTGTAAAATACGGTCAACTTGCATGCGGTTTCACAGCAAACAACACAGCACTGTACACTGTTACGAAAGAAACATTTCTAAGGTTGGGAATAACTTTTCAAGTTTTCAAGGGGGCCGATAAATTTATATCTAAATTAAAGCTTAGGTTCTCCCCTCTCGGAAAAACACAAAATCTTTGAATTTGGATAATGTCTTCATACCTTAAACGGCCTCCATGGACACTTACCCGCCTGTAAAATACGGTCAACTTGCATGCGGTTTCACAGCAAACAACACAGCACTGTACACTGTTACGAAAGAAACATTTCTAAGGTTGGGAATAACTTTTCAAGTTTTCAAGGGAGGCCGATAAATTTATATCTAAATTAAAGCTTAGGTTCTCCCCTCTCGGAAAAACACAAAATCTTTGAATTTGGATAATGTCTTCATACCTTAAACGGCCTCCATGGACACTTACCGTAAAATACGGTCAACTTGCATGCGGTTTCACAGCAAACAACACAGCACTGTACACTGTTACGAAAGAAACATTTCTAAGGTTGGGAATAACTTTTCAAGTTTTCAAGGGAGGCCGATAAATTTATATCTAAATTAAAGCTTAGGTTCTCCCCTCTCGGAAAAACACAAAATCTTTGAATTTGGATAATGTCTTCATACCTTAAACGGCCTCCATGGACACTTACCCCCTGTAAAATACGGTCAACTTGCATGCGGTTTCACAGCAAACAACACAGCACTGTACACTGTTACGAAAGAAACATTTCTAAGGTTGGGAATAACTTTTCAAGTTTTCAAGAAGGCCGATAAATTTATATCTAAATTAAAGCTTAGGTTCTCCCCTCTCGGAAAAACACAAAATCTTTGAATTTGGATAATGTCTTCATACCTTAAACGGCCTCCATGGACACTTACCCCCTGTAAAATACGGTCAACTTGCATGCGGTTTCACAGCAAACAACACAGCACTGTACACTGTTACGAAAGAAACATTTCTAAGGTTGGGAATAACTTTTCAAGTTTTCAAGGGAGGCCGATAAATTTATATCTAAATTAAAGCTTAGGTTCTCACCTCTCGGAAAAACACAAAATCTTTGAATTTGGATAATGTCTTCATACCTTAAACGGCCTCCATGGACACTTAGCCCCCTGTAAAATACGGTCAACTTGCATGCGGTTTCACAGCAAACAATACAGCACTGTACACTGTTACGAAAGAAACATTTCTAAGGTTGGGAATAACTTTTCAAGTTTTCAAGGAGGCCGATAAATTTATATCTAAATTAAAGCTTAGGTTCTCCCTCTCGGAAAAACACAAAATCTTTGAATTTGGATAATGTCTTCATACCTTAAACGGCCTCCATGGACACTTAGCCCCCTGTAAAATACGGTCAACTTGCATGCGGTTTCACAGCAAACAACACAGCACTGTACACTGTTACGAAAGAAACATTTCTAAGGTTGGGAATAACTTTTCAAGTTTTCAAGGGAGGCCGATAAATTTATATCTAAATTAAAGCTTAGGTTCTCCTCTCGGAAAAACACAAAATCTTTGAATTTGGATAATGTCTTCATACCTTAAACGGCCTCCATGGACACTTACCCCCTGTAAAATACGGTCAACTTGCATGCGGTTTCACAGCAAACAATACAGCACTGTACACTGTTACGAAACATTTCTAAGGTTGGGAATAACTTTTCAAGTTTTCAAGGAGGCCGATAAATTTATTTCTAAATTAAATCTTATTTTATAACCTCTCGGAAAAACACAAAATCTTTGAATTTGGATAATGTCTTCATACCTTAAACGGCCTCCATGGACACTTAGCCCCCTGTAAAATACGGTCAACTTGCATGCGGTTTCACAGCAAACAATACAGCACTGTACACTGTTACGAAAGAAACATTTCTAAGGTTGGGAATAACTTTTCAAGTTTTCAAGGGAGGCCGATAAATTTATATCTAAATTAAAGCTTAGGTTCTGACCTCTCTGAAAAACACAAAATCTTTGAATTTGGATAATGTCTTCATACCTTAAACGGCCTCCATGGACACTTAATCCCCTGTAAAATACGGTCAACTTGCATGCGGTTTCACAGCAAACAACACAGCACTGTACACTGTTACGAAAGAAACATTTCTAAGGTTGGGAATAACTTTTCAAGTTTTCAAGGGAGGCCGATAAATTTATATCTAAATTAAAGCTTAGGTTCTCCCCTCTCGGAAAAACACAAAATCTTTGAATTTGGATAATGTCTTCATACCTTAAACGGCCTCCATGGACACTTAGCCCCCTGTAAAATACGGTCAACTTGCATGCGGTTTCACAGCAAACAACACAGCACTGTACACTGTTACGAAAGAAACATTTCTAAGGTTGGGAATAACTTTTCAACTTTTCAAGGGAGGCCGATAAATTTATATCTAAATTAAAGCTTAGGTTCTCCTCTCTCGGAAAAACACAAAATCTTTGAATTTGGATAATGTCTTCATACCTTAAACGGCCTCCATGGACACTTACCCCCTGTAAAATACGGTCAACTTGCATGCGGTTTCACAGCAAACAACACAGCACTGTACACTGTTACGAAAGAAACATTTCTAAGGTTGGGAATAACTTTTCAAGTTTTCAAGGAGGCCGATAAATTTATATCTAAATTAAAGCTTAGGTTCTCCCCTCTCGGAAAAACACAAAATCTTTGAATTTGGATAATGTCTTCATACCTTAAACTGCCTCCATGGACACTTACCCCCTGTAAAATACGGTCAACTTGCATGCGGTTTCACAGCAAACAATACATCACTTTACACTGTTACGAAAGAAACATTTCTAAGGTTGGGAATAACTTTTAAAGTTTTCAAGGGAGGCCGATAATTTATATCTAAATTAAAGCTTAGGTTCTCCCCTCTCGGAAAAACACAAAATCTTTGAATTTGGATAATGTCTTCATACCTTAAATGGCCTCCATGGACACTTATCCCCCTGTAAAATACGGTCAACTTGCATGCGGTTTCACAGCAAACAATACAGCACTGTACACTGTTACGAAAGAAACATTTCTAAGGTTGGGAATAACTTTTCAAGTTTTCAATGGAGGCCGATAAATTTATATCTAAATTAAAGCTTAGGTTCTCCCCTCTCGGAAAAACACAAAATCTTTGAATTTGGATAATGTCTTCATACCTTAAACGGCCTCCATGGACACTTACCCCCTGTAAAATACGGTCAACTTGCATGCGGTTTCACAGCAAACAACACAGCACTGTACACTGTTACGAAAGAAACATTTCTAAGGTTGGGAATAACTTTTCAAGTTTTCAAAGGGAGGCCGATAAATTTATATCTAAATTAAAGCTTAGGTTCTCCCTCTCGGAAAAACACAAAATCTTTGAATTTGGATAATGTCTTCATACCTTAAACGGCCTCCATGGACACTTAAGCCCCTGTAAAATACGGTCAACTTGCATGCGGTTTCACAGCAAACAACACAGCACTGTACACTGTTACGAAAGAAACATTTCTAAGGTTGGGAATAACTTTTAAAGTGTTCAAGGAGGCCGATAAATTTATATCTAAATTAAAGCTTAGGTTCTCCTCTCGGAAAAACACAAAATCTTTGAATTTGGATAATGTCTTCATACATTAAACGGCCTCCATGGACACTTACCCCCTGTAAAATACGGTCAACTTGCATGCGGTTTCACAGCAAACAACACAGCACTGTACACTGTTACGAAAGAAACATTTCTAAGGTTGGGAATAACTTTTCAAGTTTTCAAGGGAGGCCGATAAATTTATATCTAAATTAAAGCTTAGGTTCTCCCCTCTCGGAAAAACACAAAATCTTTTAATTTGGATAATGTCTTCATACCTTAAACGGCCTCCATGGACACTTACCCCCTGTAAAATACGGTCAACTTGCATGCGGTTTCACAGCAAACAACACAGCACTGTACACTGTTACGAAAGAAACATTTCTAAGGTTGTGAATAACTTTTCAAGTTTTCAAGGGAGGCCGATAAATTTATATCTAAATTAAAGCTTAGGTTCTCCCCTCTCGGAAAAAAAAAATCTTTGAATTTGGATAATGTCTTCATACCTTAAACGGCCTCCATGGACACTTACCCCCCTGTAAAATACGGTCAACTTGCATGCGGTTTCACAGCAAACAACACAGCACTGTACACTGTTACGAAAGAAACATTTCTAAGGTTGGGAATAACTTTTAAAGTTTTCAAGGGAGGCCGATAAATTTATATCTAAATTAAAGCTTAGGTTCTCCCTTCTCGGAAAAACACAAAATCTTTGAATTTGGATAATGTCTTCATACCTTAAACGGCCTCCATGGACACTTAGCCCCCTGTAAAATACGGTCAACTTGCATGCGGTTTCACAGCAAACAACACAGCACTGTACACTGTTACGAAAGAAACATTTCTAAGGTTGGGAATAACTTTTCAAGTTTTCAAGGGAGGCCGATAAATTTATATCTAAATTAAAGCTTAGGTTCTCCCCTCTCGGAAAAACACAAAATCTTTGAATTTGGATAATGTCTTCATACCTTAAACGGCCTCCATGGACACTTACGCCCCTGTAAAATACGGTCAACTTGCATGCGGTTTCACAGCAAACAACACAGCACTGTACACTGTTACGAAAGAAACATTTCTAAGGTTGGGAATAACTTTTCAAGTTTTCAAGGGAGGCCGACAAATTTATATCCAAATTAAAGCTTGGGTTCTCCTCTCGGAAAAACACAAAATCTTTGAATTTGGATAATGTCTTCATACCTTAAACGGCCTCCATGGACACTTACCCCTGTAAAATACGGTCAACTTGCATGCGGTTTCACAGCAAACAACACAGCACTGTACACTGTTACGAAAGAAACATTTCTAAGGTTGGGAATAACTTTTCAAGTTTTCAAGGCAGGCCGATAAATTTATATCTAAATTAAAGCTTAGGTTCTCCCCTCTCGGAAAAACACAAAATCTTTGAATTTGGATAATGTCTTCATACCTTAAACGGCCTCCATGGACACTTAGCCCCCTGTAAAATACGGTCAACTTGCATGCGGTTTCACAGCAAACAACACAGCACTGTACACTGTTACGAAAGAAACATTTCTAAGGTTGGGAATAACTTTTCAAGTTTTTGAAGGGAGGCCGATAAATTTATATCTAAATTAAAGCTTACGTTCTCGCCTCTCGGAAAAACACAAAATCTTTGAATTTGGATAATGTCTTCATACCTTAAACGGCCTCCATGGACACTTACCCCCTGTAAAATACGGTCAACTTGCATGCGGTTTCACAGCAAACAACACAGCACTGTACACTGTTACGAAAGAAACATTTCTAAGGTTGGGAATAACTTTTCAAGTTTTCAAGGGAGGCCGATAAATTTATATCTAAATTAAAGCTTAGGTTCTCCCCTCTCGGAAAAACACAAAATCTTTGAATTTGGATAATGTCTTCATACCTTAAACGGCCTCCATGGACACTTAGCCCCCTGTAAAATACGGTCAACTTGCATGCGGTTTCACAGCAAACAATACAGCACTGTACACTGTTACGAAAGAAACATTTCTAAGGTTGGGAATAACTTTTCAAGTTTTCAAGGGAGGCCGATAAATTTATATCTAAATTAAAGCTTAGGTTCTCCCCTCGGAAAAACACAAAATCTTTGAATTTGGATAATGTCTTCATACCTTAAACGGCCTCCATGGACACTTACCCCCTGTAAAATACGGTCAACTTGCATGCGGTTTCACAGCAAACAACACAGCACTGTACACTGTTACGAAAGAAACATTTCTAAGGTTGGGAATAACTTTTCAAGTTTTCAAGGGAGGCCGATAAATTTATATCTAAATTAAAGCTTAGGTTCTCCCCTCTCGGAAAAACACAAAATCTTTGAATTTGGATAATGTCTTCATACCTTAAACGGCCTCCATGGACACTTACCCCTCTGTAAAATACGGTCAACTTGCATGCGGTTTCACAGCAAACAACACAGCACTGTACACTGTTACGAAAGAAACATTTCTAAGGTTGGGAATAACTTTTCAAGTTTTCAAGGGAGGCCGATAAATTTATATCTAAATTAAAGCTTAGGTTCTCCCAACAAAATCTTTGAATTTGGATAATGTCTTCATACCTTAAACGGCCTCCATGGACACTTAGCCCCCTGTAAAATACGGTCAACTTGCATGCGGTTTCACAGCAAACAACACAGCACTGTACACTGTTACGAAAGAAACATTTCTAAGGTTGGGAATAACTTTTCAAGTTTTCAAGGGAGGCCGATAAATTTATATCTAAATTAAAGCTTAGGTTCTCCCCTCTCGGAAAAACACAAAATCTTTGAATTTGGATAATGTCTTCATACCTTAAACGGCCTCCATGGACACTTACCCCCTGTAAAATACGGTCAACTTGCATGCGGTTTCACAGCAAACAACACAGCACTGTACACTGTTACGAAAGAAACATTTCTAAGGTTGGGAATAACTTTTCAAGTTTTCAAGGAGAGGCCGATAAATTTATATCTAAATTAAAGCTTAGGTTCTCCCTCTCGGAAAAACACAAAATCTTTGAATTTGGATAATGTCTTCATACCTTAAACGGCCTCCATGGACACTTAGCCCCCTGTAAAATACGGTCAACTTGCATGCGGTTTCACAGCAAACAATACAGCACTGTACACTGTTACGAAAGAAACATTTCTAAGGTTGGGAATAACTTTTCAAGTTTTCAAGGGAGGCCGATAAATTTATATCTAAATTAAAGCTTAGGTTCTCCCCTCTCGGAAAAACACAAAATCTTTGAATTTGGATAATGTCTTCATACCTTAAACGGCCTCCATGGACACTTAGCCCCCTGTAAAATACGGTCAACTTGCATGCGGTTTCACAGCAAACAACACAGCACTGTACACTGTTACGAAGAAACATTTCTAAGGTTGGGAATAACTTTTCAAGTTTTAAAGGGAGGCCGATAAATTTATATCTAAATTAAAGCTTAGGTTCTCCCCTCTAGGAAAAACACAAAATCTTTGAATTTGGATAATGTCTTCATACCTTAAACGGCCTCCATGGACACTTACCCCTGTAAAATACGGTCAACTTGCATGCGGTTTCACAGCAAACAACACAGCACTGTACACTGTTACGAAAGAAACATTTCTAAGGTTGTGAATAACTTTTCAAGTTTTCAAGGGAGGCCGATAAATTTATATCTAAATTAAAGCTTAGGTTCTCCCTCTCGGAAAAACACAAAATCTTTGAATTTGGATAATGTCTTCATACCTTAAACGGCCTCCATGGACACTTAGCCCCTGTAAAATACGGTCAACTTGCATGCGGTTTCACAGCAAACAACACAGCACTGTACACTGTTACGAAAGAAACATTTCTAAGGTTGGGAATAACTTTTCAAGTTTTCAAGGAAGGCCGATAAATTTATATCTAAATTAAAGCTTAGGTTCTCCCCTCTCGGAAAAACACAAAATCTTTGAATTTGGATAATGTCTTCATACCTTAAACGGCCTCCATGGACACTTACCCGACTGTAAAATACGGTCAACTTGCATGCGGTTTCACAGCAAACAACACAGCACTGTACACTGTTACGAAAGAAACATTTCTAAGGTTGGGAATAACTTTTCAAGTTTTCAAGGGAGGCCGATAAATTTATATCTAAATTAAAGCTTAGGTTCTACCCTCTCGGAAAAACACAAAATCTTTGAATTTGGATAATGTCTTCATACCTTAAACGGCCTCCATGGACACTTAGCCCCCTGTAAAATACGGTCAACTTGCATGCGGTTTCACAGCAAACAACACAGCACTGTACACTGTTACGAAAGAAACATTTCTAAGGTTGGGAATAACTTTTCAAGTTTTCTAGGGAGGCCGATAAATTTATATCTAAATTAAAGCTTAGGTTCTCCCCTCTCGGAAAAACACAAAATCTTTGAATTTGGATAATGTCTTCATACCTTAAACGGCCTCCATGGACACTTACCCCCTGTAAAATACGGTCAACTTGCATGCGGTTTCACAGCAAACAACACAGCACTGTACACTGTTACGAAAGAAACATTTCTAAGGTTGGGAATAACTTTTCAAGTTTTCAAGGGAGGCCGATAAATTTATATCTAAATTAAAGCTTAGGTTCTCCCTCTCGGAAAAACACAAAATCTTTGAATTTGGATAATGTCTTCATACCTTAAACGGCCTCCATGGACACTTACCCCCTGTAAAATACGGTCAACTTGCATGCGGTTTCACAGCAAACAACACAGCACTGTACACTGTTACGAAAGAAACATTTCTAAGGTTGGGAATAACTTTTCAAGTTTTCAAGGGAGGCCGATAAATTTATATCTAAATTAAAGCTTAGGTTCTCCACTCTCGGAAAAACACAAAATCTTTGAATTTGGATAATGTCTTCATACCTTAAACGGCCTCCATGGACACTTAGCCCCCTGTAAAATACGGTCAACTTGCATGCGGTTTCACAGCAAACAATACAGCAGCATTGTACACTGTTACGAAAGAAACATTTCTAAGGTTGGGAATAACTTTTCAAGTTTTCAAGGGAGGCCGATAAATTTATATCTAAATTAAAGCTTAGGTTCTCCCTCTCGGAAAAACACAAAATCTTTGAATTTGGATAATGTCTTCATACCTTAAACGGCCTCCATGGACACTTACCCCTGTAAAATACGGTCAACTTGCATGCGGTTTCACAGCAAACAACACAGCACTGTACACTGTTTACGAAAGAAACATTTCTAAGGTTGGGAATAACTTTTAAGTTTTCAAGGAGGCCGATAAATTTATATCTAAATTAAAGCTTAGGTTCTCCCTCTCGGAAAAACACAAAATCTTTGAATTTGGATAATGTCTTCATACCTTAAACGGCCTCCATGGACACTTACCCCCCCTGTAAAATACGGTCAACTTGCATGCGGTTTCACAGCAAACAACACAGCACTGTACACTGTTACGAAAGAAACATTTCTAAGGTTGGGAATAACTTTTCAAGTTTTCAAGGGAGGCCGATAAATTTATATCTAAATTAAAGCTTAGGTTCTCCCTCTCGGAAAAACACAAAATCTTTGAATTTGGATAATGTCTTCATACCTTAAACGGCCTCCATGGACACTTACCCCTGTAAAATACGGTCAACTTGCATGCGGTTTCACAGCAAACAACACAGCACTGTACACTGTTACGAAAGAAACATTTCTAAGGTTGGGAATAACTTTTCAAGTTTTCAAGGAGGCCGATAAATTTATATCTAAATTAAAGCTTAGGTTCTCCCTCTCGGAAAAACACAAAATCTTTGAATTTGGATAATGTCTTCATACCTTAAACGGCCTCCATGGACACTTACCCCCTGTAAAATACGGTCAACTTGCATGCGGTTTCACAGCAAACAACACAGCACTGTACACTGTTACGAAAGAAACATTTCTAAGGTTGGGAATAACTTTTCAAGTTTTCAAGGGAGGCCGATAAATTTATATCTAAATTAAAGCTTAGGTTCTCCGGTCTCGGAAAAACACAAAATCTTTGAATTTGGATAATGTCTTCATACCTTAAACGGCCTCCATGGACACTTAGCCCCCTGTAAAATACGGTCAACTTGCATGCGGTTTCACAGCAAACAACACAGCACTGTACACTGTTACGAAAGAAACATTTCTAAGGTTGGGAATAACTTTTCAAGTTTTCAAGGGAGGCCGATAAATTTATATCTAAATTAAAGCTTAGGTTCTCCCTCTCGGAAAAACACAAAATCTTTGAATTTGGATAATGTCTTCATACCTTAAACGGCCTCCATGGACACTTACCCCCTGTAAAATACGGTCAACTTGCATGCGGTTTCACAGCAAACAACACAGCACTGTACACTGTTACGAAAGAAACATTTCTAAGGTTGGGAATAACTTTTCAAGTTTTCAAGGGAGGCCGATAAATTTATATCTAAATTAAAGCTTAGGTTCTCCCCTCTCGGAAAAACACAAAATCTTTGAATTTGGATAATGTCTTCATACCTTAAACGGCCTCCATGGACACTTACCCCCTGTAAAATACGGTCAACTTGCATGCGGTTTCACAGCAAACAACACAGCACTGTACACTGTTACGAAAGAAACATTTCTAAGGTTGGGAATAACTTTTCAAGTTTTCAAGGGAGGCCGATAAATTTATATCTAAATTAAAGCTTAGGTTCTCCCGTCTCGGAAAAACACAAAATCTTTGAATTTGGATAATGTCTTCATACCTTAAACGGCCTCCATGGACACTTACCCCCTGTAAAATACGGTCAACTTGCATGCGGTTTCACAGCAAACAACACAGCACTGTACACTGTTACGAAAGAAACATTTCTAAGGTTGGGAATAACTTTTCAAGTTTTCAAGGCAGGCCGATAAATTTATATCTAAATTAAAGCTTAGGTTCTCCCCTCTCGGAAAAACACAAAATCTTTGAATTTGGATAATGTCTTCATACCTTAAACGGCCTCCATGGACACTTACCCCCTGTAAAATACGGTCAACTTGCATGCGGTTTCACAGCAAACAACACAGCACTGTACACTGTTACGAAAGAAACATTTCTAAGGTTGGGAATAACTTTTCAAGTTTTCAAGGGAGGCCGATAAATTTATATCTAAATTAAAGCTTAGGTTCTCCCCTCTCGATAAAACACAAAATCTTTGAATTTGGATAATGTCTTCATACCTTAAACGGCCTCCATGGACACTTAGCCCCCTGTAAAATACGGTCAACTTGCATGCGGTTTCACAGCAAACAACACAGCACTGTACACTGTTACGAAAGAAACATTTCTAAGGTTGGGAATAACTTTTCAAGTTTTCCAGTGTGGCCGATAACTTTTTACCTAAATTAAAGCTTAGGTTCTCCCCTCTCGGAAAAAAACAAAATCTTTGAATTTGGATAATGTCTTCATACCTTAAACGGCCTCCATGGACACTTAGCCCCCTGTAAATATACGGTCAACTTGCATGCGGTTTCACAGCAAACAACACAGCACTGTACACTGTTACGAAAGAAACATTTCTAAGGTTGGGAATAACTTTTCAAGTTTTCAAGGGAGGCCGATAAATTTATATCTAAATTAAAGCTTAGGTTCTCCCCTCTCGGAAAACACAAAATCTTTGAATTTGGATAATGTCTTCATACCTTAAACGGCCTCCATGGACACTTAGCCCCCTGTAAAATACGGTCAACTTGCATGCGGTTTCACAGCAAACAATACAGCACTGTACACTGTTACGAAAGAAACATTTCTAAGGTTGGGAATAACTTTTCAAGTTTTCAAGGGAGGCCGATAAATTTATATCTAAATTAAAGCTTAGGTTCTCCCTTCTCGGAAAAACACAAAATCTTTGAATTTGGATAATGTCTTCATACCATAAACGGCCTCCATGGACACATAGCCCTCTGTAAAATACGGTCAACTTGCATGCGGTTTCACAGCAAACAACACAGCACTGTACACTGTTACGAAAGAAACATTTCTAAGGTTGGGAATAACTTTTCAAGTTTTCAAGGGAGGCCGATAAATTTATATCTAAATTAAAGCTTAGGTTCTCCCTCTCGGAAAACACAAAATCTTTGAATTTGGATAATGTCTTCAGACCTTAAACGGCCTCCATGGACACTTACCCCCTGTAAAATACGGTCAACTTGCATGCGGTTTCACAGCAAACAACACAGCACTGTACACTGTTACGAAAGAAACATTTCTAAGGTTGGGAATAACTTTTCAAGTTTTCAAGAGAGGCCGATAAATTTATATCTAAATTAAAGCTTAGGTTCTCCCCTCTCGGAAAAACACAAAATCTTTGAATTTGGATAATGTCTTCATACCTTAAACGGCCTCCATGGACACTTACCCCCCTGTAAAATACGGTCAACTTGCATGCGGTTTCACAGCAAACAACACAGCACTGTACACTGTTACGAAAGAAACATTTCTAAGGTTGGGAATAACTTTTCAAGTTTTCAAGGGAGGCCGATAAATTTATATCTAAATTAAAGCTTAGGTTCTCCGCTCTCGGAAAAACACAAAATCTTTGAATTTGGATAATGTCTTCATACCTTAAACGGCCTCCATGGACACTTACCCCCCTGTAAAATACGGTCAACTTGCATGCGGTTTCACAGCAAACAACACAGCACTGTACACTGTTACGAAAGAAACATTTCTAAGGTTGGGAATAACTTTTCAACTTTTCAAGGGAGGCCTATAAATTTATATCTAAATTAAAGCTTAGGTTCTCCCCTCTCGGAAAACACAAAATCTTTGAATTTGGATAATGTCTTCATACCTTAAACGGCCTCCATGGACACTTACCCCCCTGTAAAATACGGTCAACTTGCATGCGGTTTCACAGCAAACAACACAGCACTGTACACTGTTACGAAAGAAACATTTCTAAGGTTGGGAATAACTTTTCAAGTTTTCAAGGAAGGCCGATAAATTTATATCTAAATTAAAGCTTAGGTTCTCCCTCTCGGAAAAACACAAAATCTTTGAATTTGGATAATGTCTTCATACCTTAAACGGCCTCCATGGACACTTACCCCCTGTAAAATACGGTCAACTTGCATGCGGTTTCACAGCAAACAACACAGCACTGTACACTGTTACGAAAGAAACATTTCTAAGGTTGGGAATAACTTTTCAAGTTTTCAAGGGAGGCCGATAAATTTATATCTAAATTAAAGCTTAGGTTCTCCCCTCTCGGAAAAACACAAAATCTTTGAATTTGGATAATGTCTTCATACCTTAAACGGCCTCCATGGACACTTACCCCCCTGTAAATACGGTCAACTTGCATGCGGTTTCACAGCAAACAACACAGCACTGTACACTGTTACGAAAGAAACATTTCTAAGGTTGGGAATAACTTTTCAAGTTTTCAAGGGAGGCCGATAAATTTATATCTAAATTAAAGCTTAGGTTCTCCCCTCTCGGAAAAACACAAAATCTTTGAATTTGGATAATGTCTTCATACCTTAAACGGCCTCCATGGACACTTAGCCCCCTGTAAAATACGGTCAACTTGCATGCGGTTTCACAGCAAACAATACAGCACTGTACACCGTTACGAAAGAAACATTTCTAAGGTTGGGAATAACTTTTCAAGTTTTCAAGGAAGGCCGATAAATTTATATCTAAATTAAAGCTTAGGTTCTCCCCTCTCGGAAAAACAAAATCCTTTTATTTGGTTAATGTCTCCATACCATAAACGGCCTCCATGGACACACCCCCTGTAAAATACGGTCAACTTGCATGCGGTTTCACAACCAACACAGCACCACACTGTTACGAA
>JAQQFT010000173.1:0-22500 GCA_029582265.1 Zoroaster sp. YZ-2022
TTTTTTTCCCCGAAAAAACTCCAATTGGCTGATGGGTGTTTTCAAAATATTTTTTGAATCTCACGCGACAACGGATAAGACGTTTTCTTGATTCTTTCGCTTAACAGTAGCGCGTCGTCATCAGAATCAACACATGTTGGCGGCAACATCAATGACGCAGATTATTTAAGCTGTCTTCGTTTAATATAGTTTATGAATGTCTTCCATTTATAATAAATATTTATAAAATAATCAGTAATTTTTTTTTTAAACGAGAGTAACCAATAAGTAATGTTAGGTACCGGTAATACATCAGTAATGGGCAGAGTCGCTCGTCATCTTTTCGTTCTCGTTGCTTTTGCTTCAGCACAGTAGGGTTACTTTCATCATCAGATAATGGTGGGGTAACATGAATGACGTTTTGAACTTGTTCCATTTATTATAAATATTTATAATTTATTTAGTAATGATTAGTAACCCAGTAACCTACAAGTAACCTACAAGTAACCTGCAGTAACCTACAAGTAACCTACAAGTAACTCACAAGTAACCTGAGTAACCTGCAGAGTAACCTACGAGTAACCTAGTCTAGAATCGCATAATCGGTAGGTTGGATCCGTTTTAAATCAATTTGCGATGTTTAACTCGTTAAAATTTTTCACGAATTTCCATTATTAACTCTTTCGTCGGTATGACATCATTTTCTCGAATACAATCTTTAAACGAGTCTCTATCTTTACAATAAAATAAACACACCCATTTGAGTTGCACTCTATAATCTTTTAATACGCTATTATATTTTTGTGAAATGATCCAACAGCTGTGGTGTTTGTGTCGACCGCTAAAGGCCAAGAGCGATAGCTCGTGCTGCTGCTCTTTCGAAAAAAAATTATATCGCAACTTTATTCGCGCTACAATCATCGATGATAAACAACGTTTCATCTCCCTCGTATACATCGTATAAATTTAAAGCTTTAACGAAATATCGTTTAAATCGTCAACGAGCACTCGATCATCGTTCCAAATCCATTTTCTATTTTATAAGTGTCGTTGATAGCGATGGTGGGACATAATATAACATATATTCAAAATGTTTTAAATATTCTTTTTCCAACAAACTTAAAATAAATTCTGTTTTTCCACATCCGGTTTGTCCGCAAATTAACGAACGTGTTGATATTTGGTACATTTGTTTTTAATATTAGTCAAGATGATTAATAAACGACGGAATTAAAACGTCCATTTCTATATTGAGTTGCGCATCCATAATATAAAGTAATGTATAATTCACCCGGGCTTCCGCTTTTATCCATTTGAATGGTAATTCATCGGATAAGTTTTGTACTTGTCTTCCACTTCCGGTATTTTATTGTCGTGCTAGGTTCTCTATCTAAAAATAAACCGTATTTATCGAGTAAATAATCAGCTTGTTTAACGTTGGATAAATTTAAAGCTTTAACGACTCGATGGCGTTCTTTGTTCAATTTCAAAATATTTGAATTTCTCCAATGTTGATACTTTTCATTCCGCGCGTAGAGTTGATTTGGAACGCCTTCGATAGTAATTGAAACTTTATCGATTTTGGATTATAAAACTTGTTCGTTTCTTTTACATCCGGCTCTTTGAATAAAAACAATAATCCTTTCATACTTTTGCGGGTGTATTAAATTTATATTCACGTCGTAGCGTTTGTGTAATGGGGTCAGCTCTGTCTTAGAACGCGATCAAACAATATCACCACCTTATCGTATTGTTGCTTTATCGTTTGCGTCGAGAACCGGTATATGAACGATTTCATATTCTAAAGAAATCCCACTTATGATATATTTCGCATTATCGTCGGTGCTTTTAATCACGTTAGACAATTTATTAAACGTGAGTTCGTAACTCAATCGATCGATCCCCGATGGGTAGTAGGTTGATATCGGTAAATATTCAAAATCGAGCGGAATGTGATATCTTATTTAATGTATCCATATAGCTTTATCTTTTCCTCCGTTACCGGCGGAAACCTTGTCGTAGCGTTTATTCTTAATTTAGTCACATTAGCATCTTCGATTCTTTGATACGCTAGATTTTCGCGTTGATCTTTCGTTAACCATTCGTCTTATAACAATTAAACACATCCGCATCGTCTAAAGAAAATATTTCATTTCCTTCCATTTTATGGTTATATTTTTACGATGGCTCTACTCTATGTTATGCACCATCGTTCTCGTATCATCATCGTTAGACTGGAGTAATGTTGAAAGTAATCTAACCGTTCCAGGAACGATGACGAATTTTTTCCTAATTTGGAAACGAACCGTCAACAATTGATTTTCGGTAATGACGCTCGGATTGTTTGTATTGACGACTTTTTGACGAACTCTTTTAATCCTAAAGGTTCTCTTAATCTTCTGTATGGACGAGTACATCTCCGTATCATTAATCATATTTTATAGTTTGTAAAATATAAAATAAATTTTTAATAAAAGTAAAATGGTGTCTATAGCGATGATGATCGAGGTGCGGTAGTAAACGCGTTTGCCTTTTCCGGAACAACTTTTTATTTAGTAGTTACGTTCTAACGATGCTAAACAAGAACAAAAGGCACGATTTAGCGCTAGAACAACTTCAAAAGCTAGAGATGAATTAGTAAAAGCGTTTAAATTATTTAGATTTTTAAATGAACGAATACAAAAGAATCGAGCGCGCAAAGAACGTTTAACAACATTGACGATGCGATGAATGAATATTATAATGTACAACTGGTGAACGACTCGATTTACCGAAAGATTTACAACGAACTAAAACTGAAGATTTTCGTTTCTAGCGAAGGTCAAAAACGCGAGAAATAGTATTAATATTTTAGGGATGGATAGTGGGCTAGGAGTTATAAATTCTTGAAAAAAGATAAAAGTAATTATAAAATGGCGAAAGGAGGTATGATCTGTCGATGGATCGTTATTACAAAATCTTGACAAGATGATAATGAACAAGTGAAGAATATTATAATTTGTCCTTTGAAAGAGAAAGACAAAGAGATTTAGAAAGATTGAGATTACGTGCGATGCTTTAACGATAAGATCATCAGAGAGTCCAACGAGTTGATGATTTTATACTATGATTAAAGAAATGGCTGAAATTAAACAAACAACGGATGGAAAAATTTCACGTACTTAATGATGGTATATATTATAAAGACGATAATGAACCAAGCGTCAAGTTGACGCTTGATAAGAAAAACAGAACCTTTGCTGCGTTAAGTACAATAGCCGGTAGAGCCAGAACACTTGGTTATAGAAGTTAATTTCATGAGAGAACAATTAGGTATAAAGACTGGAGCAGAACCAGACCAAAAATATCGCAAAGATACTAGAAAAACGGATGAAACTTTAAAAAGCTAGAAGTTCATCAGTTAGAAAAAAGCAAGTCGAAAGTTACCAACGCCACCTCCACCTCAAGAAGAGGATGAACAGTTTTACGACGCCGATGGTATTGAAATGAGCGATCTACGAGAAAGAAGGCAGTAGATACGATTGAAGACTATATTAGAGTTCTCGCTATAAATGCAAAAACTAAAGAGAAATGAATGTATACCGTGAAATAGTAGGTTACGTCGATCTTATGAAAACAACGCAAGGACAAAATTAAAATTTGAAGCTGAATTGTATACACGAAACAAAGAATTAACCGATATTAGAGAAGAATCGCTAATAATGATGTAGGAGATGAAAATGCGATGGAACAACTTGTAGAACGAGGCAAGAATTATTAGACGAAATACCAGTGATTAAAAACAAATATACAAGTTTGACGATAAGACGAGTAGTCAACTCAATAGAATAAAAGAAACGTTATATAGAATAAAAATATAGATGAAACGTGGGCGGAAAAAAATTTAAACTATATTTAGAGAACAAGGTATAACGATCTTTAGTATATTAACGGCTTTTGGTACGACCATCGCTTTTATCGTCGATTTGATTGTCAATGCTGTAAATTCAGCTATCCCAAAACCCGCGCCGCCTAAACCCGCGCCAACGCCAAAACTGGTGGAGGTGTAAAGAGTGGATACAAAAAACATTAAAATATCTAGCGAGTGTATGGCGAAACTCGGAAAACAAACTTTAGCCGCTTTACCGGCTATTATCGGATCGATAGTAAGTTGGTTATTTCAAATAGCTTCAACGTCGTCACGTGGACGGCGGAACATTTAATGTAGCTTTAACCGGGGTTGGAGTTTTAATTTTAACATATACAGAAAAACTCTAGCGCAAGCGCAAAGGCTAGCCTAACAATTCGTAAATCATAACGCCGAGTCAGTTAAAATCGCGAAACCAATAATTAAAGCATTTTTTTCTTCTTGGTGCGTTGCGGTTGTACTGATTCTTCTAAAGAGTCTTGGGTTATTGTAGAAGAAAAATTCTTGCGAGTCGAGGGTTTTAGATCTTCTTGCTCCCAAAGCTTGCACATTGTTGAGCGATAACGTTTGGTTGTGTATCGTCTAAACTAGTAGTTTTGGTGGCGAATGCGCTACCGTTTCTAGACCTGCGACGGTGGAGGAACGGGTGTTGAATTTGTGTTTAGATTTAAACCGAGAGATAATTTTTAGTCGCGATCAAAATATTTTGTTGTATCCCACGTATGTACCTATTCGTAAATTCATGGCGCTTGGCATGAGATATAAATTTTCTCAATAACAAAATTTAATTGCGATCGAGCGTATTTTAAAACATCTTGATATTGTTGAATAGATTTTTCTAAATCTACTGGAGAATCGATCAAAGTGTTTACTATATTTATAAATTCTCTTTTCGCGTCTAAACCGGTACCAGCTGCTAAAAATGAGGTTTTTACCCAATATCGCGTAAACGTACGTTCTTATAGAATCGTTAATTCGTTCTGTACCGATATCTGTAAAACCTTTAGACTCGTGATTATAAAAAAATTCAAGCGAGCTCCGTAGATGGTGATTGTTCGATAAAACCGATCGTATATGTCGAGGATGATCTCCAAAACTCATTTTGTCGCAGTTTGTAATAATCGTAATCAGTAGTCTGAGAATTTGAGCATGTCGTCGTTCGAAAGTGGTCCTTTGTTTAATTGAAGGTTGGAGCATCCCCTCTTCGCCTCTGATGGATATCTCTGAAGTGGTGGAGAGAGTATCTTCAAGTCAGATTCTAAGATATTGGAAGCAACGGATGTTTGGCTCTGTGTCGATTCGATGTCCATGGGTGCCGAGCTGTCGGTGGGTTTATTGATTTTGGTATGTGAAGACGGAACAATGGGACAAAGTTGTGGGATGGTTGCGAACTAGCGGTGGCAGTTGGAGTTTTCACTTTTTCTTGGAGACAACCTCAGAAAGAGAGCTGTTTTCTTGATGGGGCGTGGCGATCCCAGATAGAGGAATTCCGAGTTGGACGAAGTCGGTAGAGGATGAGTGAATAGAGGGGATGGGGGACGGGGTTTTTGGAGCGGATGACTGGGAGGACTTGAGGGAGGTGGGTTGGGAGTGGGTGGGTTGGGAGGGAGAGTTGGGTGGCAGGGTCGTCCGCTCCTTCATCAGAAGGTTTCTTAGTTGTTTTGGTTTTTTTGGCTGGGTTTTTTGGATCAGACTTTTTTCGGTGGTTGAATGTTGGTGGTGGATTCAATGGGTTATTAGTTTGTGACGGTGTATCGGTGTTGGAGTCCCAGCAAACATGACGGTACTGGCCAGTGCTGGCTTGTTCTGGTTTGTTCCGGTACCGTACAGTTTGACGGTAGATATCCGGCACTGGGCCGTGCCGGCTTCATAGGGCAAAACTGTACGGTATCAACAACTGATCCAGAACCGGACCAGTTCTGGAATGTACCGGCAAACCATATGGCAAGACGGTACACTGCCTGTACTGGCCCAGTGCCGGGTTGATTGCGGCAAACCATTACGGCAAGACGGGACACTGCCTGAACTGGCCCATGCCGGGTTGATGCGGCAAACCATTACGGCAAGACGGTACACTGCCTGTACTGGCCCAGTGCCGGGATGATTGCGGCAAACCATTACGGCAAGACGGTACACTGCCTGAGCTGGCCCAGTGCGGGGTTGATTGCGGCAAACCATAACGGCAAGACGGTACACAGCCTGTTGGCCCAGTGCCGGGTTGATTGCGGCAAACCATAACGGCAAGACGGTACACTGCCTGTACTGGCCCAGTGCCGGGTTGATTGCGGCAAACCATAAAGGCAAGACGGTACACTGCCTGTACTGGCCCGTGCCGGGTTGATTGCGGCAAACCATTACGGTAAGACGGTACACTGCCTGTACTGGCCCAGTGCCGGGCGGTGCGTCAAACCATAACGGCAAGACGGTACACTGCCTGTACTGGCCCAGTGCCGGGTTGATTGCGGCAAACCATAATGGCAACACGGTACACTGCCTGTACTGGCCCAGTGCCGGGCTGATTGCGGCAAACCATTATGGAAAGACAGTACACTGCCTGAACTGGCCAGTGCCGAGTTGATTGCGGCAAACCATAACGGCAAGACGGTACACAGCCTGAACTGGCCCAGTGCCGGGTTGATTGCGGCAAACCATTACGGCAAGACGGTACACTACCTGTACTGGCCCAGTGCCAGGTTGATTGCGCAAACCATTATGGTGACGGTAACCGCCTGTACTGGCCCAGTGCCTGGCTGATTGTGGCAAACCATTGTGGAAAGACAGTACACTGCCGGGAACTGGCCCAGTGCCGGGTTGATTGCGGCAAACCATTATGGCAAGACAGTACACTGCCTGTACTGGCCAGTGCCAGGTTGATTGCGGCAAACCATAACGGCAAGACGGTACTCAGCCTGTACTGGCCCATTGCCGGGCTGATTGAGGGCAAACCATAACAGCAAGACGGTAACAGCCTGTACGGCCCAGTGCCGGCTGATTGCGGCAAACCATAACGGCAAGTCGGTACTGCCTGTACTGGCCAGTGCCGGGTTGATTGCGCCAAACCATTATGGCAAGACAGTACACTGCCTGAACAGCCCAGTGCCGAGTTGATTGCGGCAAACAATAACGGCAAGACGGTACACAGCCTGAACTGGCCCAGTGCCGGGTTGATTGCGGCAAACCATTATGGTAAGACGGTACACTGCCTGTACTGGCCAGTGCCTGGCTAATTGTGGCAAACCATTGTGGCAAGACAGTACACTGCCTGAACTGGCCCAGTGCCGGTTGTTTGCGGCAAACCATTATGGCAAGACAGTACACTGCCTGACTGGCCCAGTGCCGGGTTGATTGCGGCAAACCATAACGGCAAGACGGTACACCTGTACTGCCCAGTGCCGGGCTGATTGCGGCAAACCATAACGGCAAGTCGGTACACTGCCTGTTCTGGCCCAGTGCCAGGCTGATTGCGGCAAACCATTATGGCAAGACGGTACACTGCCTGAACTGCCCAGTGCCGAGTTGATTGCGGCAAACCATAACGCAAGACGGTACACAGCCTGAACTGGCCTAGTGCCGGGTTGATTGTAGCAAACCATTATGGCAAGACAGTACACTGCCGCGAACTGGCCCAGTGCTGGGCTGATTGTGGCAAACCAAAACGGCAGACGGTACACTGCCTGTACTGGCCCAGTGCCGGGTTGATTGCGGCAAACCATTACGGCAAGACGGTACATGCCTGTCTGGCCCAGTGCCGGGTTGATTGCGGCAAACCATAACGGAAAGACTGTACACAGCCTGTGCTGGCCCAGTGCCGGGCTGATTGAGGCAAACCATAACGGCAAGACGGTACACAGCCTGTACTGGCCCAGTGCCGGGCTGATTGCGGCAAACCATAACGGCAAGTCGGTACACTGCCTGTACTGGCCCAGTGCCGGGTTGATTGCGCCAAACCATTATGGCAAGACAGTACACTGCCTGAACTGCCCAGTGCCGAGTTGATTGCGGCAAACAATAACGGCAAGACGGTACACAGCCTGAACTGGCCCAGTGCCGGGTTGATTGCGGCAAACCATTATGGTAAGACGGTACACTGCCTGTACGGGCCCCAGTGCCTGGCTGATTGTGGCAAACCATTGTGGCAAGACAGTACACTGCTGAACTGGCCCAGTGCCGGGTTGATTGCGGCAAACCATTATGGCAAGACGTACACTGCCTGTACTGGCCCAGTGCCGGGTTGATTGCGGCAAACCATAACGGCAAGACGTACACAGCCTGTACTGGCCCAGTGCCGGGCTGATTGCGGCAAACCATAACGGCAAGTCGGTACACTGCCTGTACTGGCCCAGTGCCAGGCTGATTGCGGCAAACCATTATGGCAAGACGGTACCCTGAACTAGCCCAGTGCCGAGTTGATTGCGGCAAACCATAACGGCAAGACGGTCACAGCCTGAACTGGCCCAGTGCCGGGTTGATTGTAGCAAACCATTATGGCAAGACAGTACCTGCCGGAACTGGCCCGATGCCGGGCTGATTGTAGCAAACAAAACGGCAAGACGGTACACTGCCTGTACTGGCCCAGTGCCGGGTTGATTGCGGCAAACCATTACGGCAAGACGGTACACTGCCTGTACGGCCCAGTGCCGGGTTGATTGCGGCAAACCATAACGGCAAGACGGTACACACCTGTACTGGCCCAGTGCCGGGCTGATTGCGGCAAACCATTACGGCAAGACGGTCCACAGCCTGTACTGGCCCAGTGCCGGGCTGATTGCGTCAAACCATTATGGCAAGACGGTACACTGCCTGAACTGGCCCAGTGCCGGGTTGATTGCGGCAAACCATAATGGCAACACGGTACACTGCCTGTACTGGCCAGTGTCGGGCTGATTGCGGCAAACCATTATGGCAAGACAGTACACTGCCTGAACTAGCCCAGTGCCGAGTTGATTGCGGCAAACCATAACGGCAATACGGTTCACAGCCTGAACTGGCCCATTGCCGGGTTGATTGTGGCAAACCATTATGGAAAGAGAGAAATCTCACTTAACTGCACCAGTGACTGCCTGTGTGCGGCAATCCATAACGGCAAGACGGTACACAGCCTGTACTGGCCCAGTGCCGGGTTGATTGTGGCCAGTGGCGTAGCCGAAATAAAAATTCGGCTGGGCCTGAGTTTAAATGGACGGCCATAGAATTCATCCATAAATCCATCCATATACGGGCGCCATTTATGTTTGTGCCGGTGGAACAGCTGGTATGGTGGGTTCTGAAAATAACTGAACTAGGTGATATGACGCACGCGATTTCATTCGGCAATGCCATTGAACCAATAATTACAACACGCTATAGTGACGCTACACAAACAACATTTAAATGGTTTAAATAAATAATAGACAGGTTGTTGCCTCCAACCAGTAGCCTACAAGCAGTACCCCCTGTCCTTTTAAAGTATACAGTATAAAATAAAATGCCTTAGCCTATATCACACAAACATACATAGAAGAGGAATGCAAACAACATAAATCGTTAAAATAAAATAAAAGTTATACAAAAGCTTTTTATTTGGCAATGGCAGGCCTTGACAAAAGTGCGGCTGGGCCTCCTGCCTGCCCTTAGCTACGCCACTGATGTGGCAAACCATTATGCAAGACAGTACATGCCTGAACTGGCCCAGTGCCGGGCTGATTGCGTCAAACCATTACGGCAAGACGGTACACAGCCTGTACTGGCCCAGTGCCGGGCTGATTGCGGCAAACCATAACGACAAGTCGGTATACTGCCTGTACTGGCCCAGTGCCGGGTTGATTGCGTCAAACCATTATGGCAACACGGTACACAGCCTGTACTGGCACAGTGCCGGGTTGATTGCGGCAAACCATAATGGCACGGTACATGTACCTGCCTGTACTGGCCCAGTGCCGGGCTGATTGCGGCAAACCATTATGGCAAGACAGTACACTGCCTGAACTTAGCCCAGTGCCGAGTTGATTGCGGCAAACCATAACGGCAAGACGGTACACAGCCTGAACTGGCCCAGTGCCGGGTTGATTGTAACACCATTATGGCAAGACAGTACACTGCCTGAACTGGCCCAGTGCCGGGCTGATTGTTGCAAACCAAAACAGCAAGACGGTACACTGCCTGTACTGGCCATGCCGGCTGATTGCGTCAAACCATTATGGCAAGACGGTACACAGCCTGTACTGGCCCAGTGCCGGCTTGATGGCGACAAACCATTATGGCAACAGGGTACACATTGGCGGACCCGGAGGGGGCTGGGGGCTGGTCCCCCTAAATCGTTTTAAAGAGGAGAAAAGAGAGGAGGGAGGGAGAACGCACCCCCATTCCACAGTGTGTTTTGTTTTCTCCCTTTGATATTCATTTAATTTTGTAGTACTGAAAAATAATTGTTTTGATTCTCAGCCCCCTAAAAAATTCTGGATCCGCCCATGACATATATAGCCTGTAGTGGCCCAGTGCGCCGGCCTGATACTTCAATATTTTTGTGTTGTTTATACACCTTCCTATGGCAACGAAACCAATTTGTGTGATTTTATAACTGAATATTAAAGTGGCAATTAACGATAAGCTTGAAGCATTCGAAAACAATTCCCAGGACTTTAGCAGGCCACTATATCCCATGCCATTTTGTGGATTCGCACACTATAACAATACGACAAAATAAATGTTTTTGTTTTTAAATAAAAATGTATAAAACAATTATTTTTACACCGCCTATGCTTTATGAATACGAAAGTAACCAGCATAATTATAGAAATTCCTTTAGGTTGTTTGTTAAAGTGAAAGTAATAATTTAAAAAAAATTGTTATATACATCTTGTATTTTTAGTATTCAGTCCACGAGAGCATTAGATTTATCAAAATCGCAAACGCGAAAACGATCGTTCTTAAAGGTTTGAAAAACCATCATCCATCTTATATGTGTCTATTTTTATAGCTGAGGCACTGCATACAAATTATGCATACTGTGCTCAAATATTTGTATAAATTTTCAAATTCATCCCACTCCTTTCCTTTTTTAATTAATATTAAAACTGGAATGTCAAAACAAACTGAACGTTAAAAATGCTTCCAGCAATAAATGATCGAGAGGGTCTGAAAAGAATGAGATAAAAATGGAGCAGAGAAAAACTGGGGGGATTGGATACGTGCAATTGCTTTTACCAAAGTCCCTATAAAAAGTATTCATTAGAATTATAGGCAAATCTGTCAGGGTACATCAACGGTTTTGAACTTCTATTTAAATAAAGAGTAATTGATATAAAAACTAATTTACTCCCTCAAACGGGTTCAAAAGTGTTATAAAAGACAGGTATGTACTCTACGTTTATGTGCGCTTTCTTGTAAAATTTATATTTTCTTGAAAAACTTAAATTTATGAAAATGTCTGATTTTCTGTTTTTTTCATTGTGTGGATTTTTGTGATACAAAAAACAAGTTATTAGCTTGTTGCATTGTTTGCTAGTATTTAACAACATTTTAATCGATTTAAAATAATGAGGAATAATTATCTTCGAAACCCACAACAAAAGGGGCGCTAGTTTTTTAAAAAACTTATGCCAGTCTTGAAGAAGTAAAGTAAGTGTTCAAGGAACTTTAAGATATTTTAATCGGTATAGCATTGATCTTTTAAAGCTGCCTCGGATTCCGTTGATTTATACAGCTGAATTTTCCTCTTTTAATCCGTGATTCACCTTCCTAATTAACTTGTGAATTATACAGTTAAGGTTATGTACACCATTGGTAATTTTCGAAATACCTTTGGTAAAATATTTAAAGACAGTACGTGTTGATTATCAGAATAGTATTTATATATATATTTTTGATTTAATCTATTAATTATTAATATAACGGCTGAGTTCGTATAATGAGGCACTGCAGTGCTGAGCAAATATTTTGTCTGAACTACTGAAATTTTTGGGAAAAAGTTATAAATTAATTTACTTGGCATTCGAAGACCACGTAAATAAGGTAGCATATCGCATGTATAAAAACATCACAAAACATTATTAACCGTTAGTTGCATTCAGATTTTCCAATTGATTGTTTGGGTGGTACAAACCTAAATTATTTATCGGTAATAATTTTATTTCTTTTGAATGGTTTGCCATAGCTAACAAAATTTATTAGACATCCCGAAATGCCACTAGCTGACATATGGAGCCTCAATGTCAAATTTGTCAGCCATGGTGAACATGGGACGAGAAAGAAAATATACAATACAAAAATTATGGAGATGTCAATGTACATTTTCTATTTAGTTATTTTTCGGGTTACGAGCGCACAATCTCAAAGTACATGTATTAACAATTCCTCTAATGTGAGATTCATATCAAACGTCAAAATGTCCATATAAAATACGCTTTTAAGCATGCATGCGAATGCCCAGGTAGTAACTTCCTGCTGTTATATGCCGTACTCAATGTGACCACCTCGAATGGAAAAGAAGCAGAGTGCAGGGACTACAGTGGGAGCAACACCTGGTCAAACTGGTAAGTCTGCATGGTTCCAATCATACCTAATTTGAATTATGCAACTGAAACTGTAGAATACTTATAGGCCTACTGTACTATACTATTACTAACAACTCTTGAGTCGGCCTAAAGGGTCAACAGTGTCTTGCTTGTTTTTTAGTACGTAACCTGATCTTATAGTGAATTTGGTATTTTTATATTTTCTTTATTGCTTTTTAATTTTCATAATTCTGAAAGTGTATTTTGAATCATAAGTAGGCATAATTATATATATTTTATATAACATTGTACTTTTAATTTACCACATTTTTGGTGCATGTGAACAGTGTATGCTACTGTATTTTTCAGTGACGAAAATTGCTGAGTTTCGGTTTAATTTCACTGTCCATAAAACATTTATTATAAATTATAAGGGTTTGGGTGGATAACATGATAAGCAAAACTTATTTCATATGTTTTAAATTGTAATTTTAAATTTGGTTTGTCTTGAAAACGCACATGTTTAATGGTTCCCCAAATTTAGAGTGCATTTTGTATACCAGCAGTGTCAACTCAATTTTACAAACGGTCAGAAAACATTGGTTTGTGGTCATGCTGGTTTTAATGGTTGTGATGATACATGTTATTGACTATAATTGTCTCACTCTACTGTGATACAATTATGAAACAAAATACACCCTGTACTACTATGCAAATACATGTGCAAGGTACATTTTTCCATAAAAATCCTTGCTATGAAATATTTTCCATATTATATTTCCTGCAAAGTACATTGGACAACACAACAGTTCATATCCCCATATAATTTACACCACAAAGCATTAATATCAGGGGATAGGAAATTTTGGAAACTTGTGGGAAATATCATTTCTGTGGAAATTGTGACAGTTCCGACTGTGAACACAAGGTGGTGATGTCGTACTGGACAAAGCGTAGAAAATTGAAGAAAATACAAACTACATTTACAGAACATTGCAGACTGAAGAAACTTTTCATGCTGGCCCGGTTGTTCAAACGGCCAGCAGGCTGAAATACGGAAGACCAGCAATCAAAGCAAATGAAATCAAAGAGAATACACAGAATAATTCTGAGTTGTATCAAAATCCCCTACAACAAAAATAAGTTTAAGTCAACCTAATGCAGATGATGATACTTTCTCTTCAAACAATGTTAAAGAAGGAGAAATTTATGATGATCTGCCTGAACCGTGTTTGATTTGACTGTTCAGTTCAGATTCTGAACTTGAATCCTTTTCTGACAGTGATGATTGTATGATTGCCTTTCTGATTCTAAACTTGTCAGATGGCCGCAAAAATGACAAAGATTTGCCAAAACTGCTTTGTGATTGGGCTGTAAATAGCAACATAAATCAGTCTTCTTTCAAGCTTACTCGGAATCTTGAAAATTCCATCCAGCTCTTCCCAAAAAACCCAAGGACCTCTTATCTACAGGTAAAAATTTAAGGAATAAAGACTATCAGGAGTGGATCATACTATCATTTGGTGTAGCCTATTGTATAATGTCGAAGTTTGCTTCGATCCCAAGCTGCGGGTCTGATAACAAGCTCTTCCTTCAAATTAATGTTGATGGGCTCGCTTTACTCAAAAGCAGTAATACACAGTTTTGGCCAATTTTAGGTTTAATTCAAGGATCTAGCAAGCCATTCATTATAGGTTTGTTCTGGAAAATCAAAACCAAAAGATCCGAGGAATTCCTCAACGATTTTGTGACAGAAATTATCAAGCTCAAACTAAATGACTTGACCTTTGACGGCCGTGTATATACCTTCATATACTGAATTGTGTATGTGATCCCGGCCCGTGCTTATCTTAAGCAAGTAAAGGTCACTCAGGTTATTCATGCTGTTAGAAATGCAACCAGCGAGGAACGTATGACAGAAAATGCTTTTCCTGAAACAGATGCTCCTCATCACTAGATAAGTCATTTGATGACATATGTTGATGAGGACCACCATATAGGACCGAATCCATTGAGGAAGCTAAGTTGGGCAGGTCTCTCAATTTCCTTTGAGTTATGAAGGCGCCTTCTTATGTTGTGGTTGAAAGGGCCTCTTAAACGCCGCTTGGGTACACAAGTGAAGACGCAGATTTTAAGTCCCTTCTGTCTCTGTGTTGTTTCATACCGAAAATTTGCTAGAATTTGCCCAGGGCTCTAACTGAAGTTGATAGGTGGAAGGCCACTGGTTTCGACTCTTCCTTCTTTATACAGGTCCAGTGGTGTTGAAGGGCTTACCTGATAAATGTATAAAAACTTCTATTGTTTTCCATTGCCATCCGTATACTTGCCAATCAATATTTGTGTGATCCTCTATGTGGTTATGCCAAGGACCTTCTCATTTGTTTTGTAAAACACCTGTCAGAGCTTTATGGGACGGATCAAATGGTATATAATGTTCATGGACTTGTTCACATTGCTGACGATGTCAAGTTGTATGGTCCATTGGACAAGTTTGCAGCCTTTCCATTTGAAAATTTTCTAAAAGCTTAAAGCTGGTAATTGGAAGCCAAATTTTGTCCTTGAACAAGTAATTCACAGGTTTTGAGAGATCATTGCATGCGTGTCATTCATCAGACGAATCATCAGATAACTTTGGTACATGTATTAATGGAGTTTATGTTAATATGCCACACATGTGGTCCTCTCCATCTGAAGGTTATTTCCTTGTACTCAATTTCGAAATCGAAGTTGCATGGTTTCTATTGAGCACAAAAGAGGGAACAATTCCTGTGACAAGTTGGATCCAACTTTTACTGGTCAGAAACGTCTTTCAATATAAATCAGGAGTCTATATACTGTACAATGAATTTCTGATCAAAGAATCATTGTTTTCGTATCCATTGGAATCTAAAAATGTTGGTATTCACAAGTTTCAAGTATCAGTAATATTCCCCTTATTACCGATATTAAGTCAGTGAAGACAAAATACGTTTTGTTACCATATCAGGAAAAACAGTGGCTATTCCCCTTTAAATTTACTTGTTTCAATCAATTAAGTAAATTAATATATGTCATTCATTGTGTTCATAGGTGAAACAAATTTTAAACTGTTAAAACTTCATTTTTCAGATTGATATCTTGTTCTCAACTTTGATTCATGGTTTCCCCTAGGTTACATCATTCTATAATGATATGCAGGCTTTCTGTCATAGATACCTATTCTTAAGTGCATAGCACAGCAAGTGTAGTTGGCCAAGTGTTATGTAATAATAAACAATGACCAATTAACGTACCTTGTTTATAACCAGATCCATGTGCCGACCTTGCCAGTCAATTAGATATGTTAACTGGCTTTCCAGAAATGATAAAATTCTTCTAAGTAAAGTTTTATTTCTAAAGACAAGTCAAAAAAACCAGTCTGTGGTTGAGATACTTGCCGGGAAAGCAAGTAGGTTGCAGATGATAATGATTCAGTCCGTCTGATCATGGAGGAAGTACATTCTTCAGCAAACAAGAAATGTACAAGTGAAATGTATTGGACAATGATATGGTGATCCATTTCCACATTAGAATGCATACAAATAAATATCTAGGCCTATACATGTTCCTACTTTCCTTTTGCTGTTAAACTGTGGCAGTTTAAATACAGTCATGCATGATAAATGATTATCATGAGGTTTTAACATTTTAATCTAAAAACGTTCTTGGTACATATATAGTTGGTGACTGGTCGTACCAATCGTCCCGGGGAAATAAATCTAATAAAAATACTAAGTCGAATTTCCTTCTCAGAATACTACACACACACCCATACATATAGCCACGCAAACTGAGGACAGTGGTACAATTTGGGTGAGTATCTATCAAATGGAGGGCGACATACACGATCACTGTCTGTGAGGATTACCTGCACTTTAGGCATATGGCATCATGTTTTCTTAGTGCTTGGGATATATTAACTATCTGTAAGCATCTTCCACATAATTAGTCAGCATAATTAGGGCAATGAACACAGGAATGATAAATCTGCTCGCTGGGCAATTTGAGGTACATTTGTCTTTTTTGGGTGAACTTGTTTTTTTATTGTCTGTTCACAAGGCGTACAATACCTTTCAGTTCACTCTAACTTTCAACTTTGATGAGCTTCATTGTGTTTCTGCAAAAGTCTTTAATGTTCCGCCACGTTCGGTCGCGAGTGCACAGGACAGGCCGTTTCAATGTCACGTTTGCCGGTAGTTTCTTCATCGAAAAAATCTCTGTAGTCCCTCCATGACGTCTCTCTTCTCTTCTACAGTCCATGGACGATGCTGCCTCTTCGAGGATAACGGGAGGCCCGACTGAGTGGATGGGACACTGGCTTACAAGTTCCTATAACACAAAGTAATTAAAAGACAATTTAGACATTGGAAATCATTCACTCTCGGTGCAGCCAGCTAGAGACAGAGAGAAAGAAAGATGAGAAAATAGATGGACTGAAAAACAGAGGGAAACAAAAATATAAACAGCACAACTTACTGTTATCACTAGAATCATCACTCGAGTCACAGTAGTCATCAGTGGTGACCCTCTGCAAATAAATAAGAACAACAAAGAAATGATTAAAGTATTTCTGCTCGCGTAAGAATGTGCTGGCCACGGTGGAGGGCGAGAGGATAAGAAAAAGTCAGTCACCTAGGCAATTGGGAGAGAACAAAAAAATGAGGTCACACAGGAGATATTATTTTTCACAGTGGCTGTACGTACCTCCAGTGACATGTAACTCTTGCAGTGATTTGCCATGCTGGGACTCCAAGTTGCCCCTCTCCAAGCTGAGCTACGAACAAAATATGCAGAAATTGATGCTGAAAAGCAAAGTGTTTAAATTCGATTATACGAAATGTTAAAAGTGTTGTTTGAAAATCATGTAGTGTCATTGTAAAAATTTTTTGTGAGAGCCCGCCTTCTGTTGGTTAACCTTAGAAACCCCTTTATAGATTGGGCCATTGTCGTTATGTTTTTAGGAAATGTTTGATTGTGACACAAATGTTAGTTTTAATTATCTGAGAGATTACCTTTTGAGCTAGATGTTTAGTGCGTGCTCTTAATGTGGTATACGAGGCATAATTATTATGTACATAAGGCCTGGGTTTTTTTTTTTCCCCTGAAATTATGTGATATTATGGCCACACATCTGGTAGGGCTGTGCTCGCACAGAGTCACTATGGTGTCGCAGTACGTTTGTATGATCTGTGTACAGTGCTGCAAACAGCCCGCTGTAAACCTACTTATTATGACCTACTGACAACCTTTGTTTCTCATGTTTTTTGTTTTGTTTTTAAATACATTAATTAAAACTTTATACAATCTTCAAATTCTTAATAATGGTAAAGCTCAGGCATTTATCCTGCGTACGTGCACAGTGAGGCTGTCTTGAACTTGTATCCTGCAGCCTAAAATGAGGACCTATTTTCGAAATTATGAATGGGCGGGCACCGGGGACCTCGTAGTTACGACTCAGGTTAATAAATATAACAAACGATGTATTAAAAAAAAAGCTTAAATTTTTTTGATATGTATCAATATAAGAGAGAACAAAATTAATGGTTCGTGAACCAAGAAATTACAAATATAAATCTCTATTACGGGTATTTAAAGTATTCAGTTGTAGTGTAAGCTTCAGTTCTGAAATTCTAACGGAAAATATAAATATGGGTGAATTGTATACAATCATCACACATAAACTTAATTAAGTTGATAAACTCAATGGACGTCGATTCTATAGATATATAAGTGTATTGGGTGAAGGGCCCACATGAACAATTCTTTCCAAAAGTGGGACCAAATTAACTTATCGTAGTGGGTTTTTTAAAAAATAGAATTTATATTTAAACCTAACAAAAGAACAGACTGGTACTAGCCCGTTCAGTAAAATAACGGTGAACAAGTTAATGTATTGGATCAATGAATGAATGAGAAAATTACAATTAAATTGAAACAATGTCAATCTAAACATCGATTATAGATCTACTGTTAAAAACCATTATGTAGATTAGAAAATTAAGGGTCAATAATTGTAACCTTCCATTCAAGATAGAATGGAAGGTTTACATGTAACCTTCCATTCCCAGACAGAATGGAAGGTTTGCAGTGTAACCTTTTCCCTTCAATATAGAATGGAAGGTTTGCATGAACCTTTCCATTCTAAGATATGAATGGAAGGTTTGAATGTAACCTTTCCATTCCCAGATAGGAATAGAAGGTTTGCAATTGTAACCTTTCCATTCTAAGATAGGAATGGAGGGTTTGCAATTGTAACCTTTCCATTCCAATAGGAATGGAAGGTTTGAAATGTAACCTTTCCATTCTAAGATAGGAATGGAGGGTTTGCAATTGTAACCTTTCCATTCCCAAAATATGAATGGAAGGTTTGCAAATGTAACCTTTCCATTCCCAGATAGGAATAGAAGGTTTGCAGTAACCTTTCATTTAAATAGGGAAAGGAGGGTTTACAATTGTAACCTTCCATTCCAGATAGGAATGAGGTTTGCAATTGTACTTCCATTCCAAGATAGGGAAAGAAAGGTTTGCAATTGTAACCTTTCCATTCCAAGATAGGAATGAAGGTTGCAATTGTAAATTCATTCAAGATAGGATAGGAAATTTGCAGTAACTTTTTCATTCCAAGATAAGAATGGAAGGTTTAACTGTAACCTTTCCATTCCAAGATAGAATGGAAGGTTTAACTGTAACCTTTCCATTCCAAGATAGGAAAGGAAGGTTTGCAATTGTAACTTTCATTCCCAGATAGGAATGGAAGGTTTGCAATAACCTTCCATTCTAAGATAGGAATGGAGGTTTCCAATGTAACCTTTCCATTCCAAGATAGAATGGAAGGTTTTCAATTGTAACCTTTTCATTCCCAGATAGGGAAAGGAAGGTTTGCAACTTAACCTTTCCATTCTAAGATAGAATGGAAGGTTTGCAAATGTAACCTTTCCATTCCAAGATAGGAATGGAAGGTTTGCAATTGTAACCTTTTCATTCCAAGATAGGAATGAAGGTTTGCAATTGTAACCTCTCCATTCAAGATAGGAATGGAAGGTTTGCAATGTAACTATTAAATTCTAAGATAGGAATGGAAGGTTTGAATTGTAACCTCTCCATTACCAGATAGGAATGGAAGGTTTGCAATTGTAACCTTTCCATTCCAAGATAGAATGGAAGGTTTGCAATGTAACTTTTCCATTCTAAGATAGGAATGGAAGGTTTGAAATTGTAACCTTTTCATTCCAAGATAGGAATGGAAGGTTTACAATTGTAACCTTTCCATTCAAGAAAAAATGGAAGGTTTGCAATTGTAACTATTAATTCTAAGATAGGGAAAGGAAGGTTTGCAATTGACCTTTTCATTCCCAGATAGAATGGAAGGTTTGCAATTGTAACCTTTCCATTCCAAGATAGAATGGAAGGGTTTTCAATTGTAACCTTCCATTCCAAGATAGAAAAGGAAGGTTTGCAAATGTAACCTTTCAATTCCAAGATAGGAATGGAAGGTTTGCAATTGTAACCTTTCATTCCTAGATAGAATGGAAGGTTTGCAATTGTAACCTTTCCATTCCAAGATAGAATGAGGTTTCAATTGTAACCTTTCCTTCTATGGAGAATTTGTGAATCCATCATTGTAAATCTAAAATATTGTCTATTTATGAACATTTAGGCCATTTCGATCACTTATTATTGTAAATTTAGAAATAATTAAACCATTTACACGTGTTTTTCTATTAATGTAACAATTTGTGTCAAATGAATGGTGAAACCATGAAATATAGAGAGCCAAATTAAAGTTTAGATTTTTTTTAAATAAAATACTATTAAAAAACAATTCATACTTTTGAGTCAGTATTGTTCATCTCATATAAAGTTGACTTTAATTGCAAAAATCTGTGTAATTGTTTTGTACATAATTTTAGAGGCGAAAAAGGCAAACAGCAATATTACAAAATATTCTGTGCTGGGCCAAAAATTGACAAAACGCGACAAAACTACATATTTATTGGTAAATAAATTCGAATTTTGAGAAAATGCAATAAAGTACAGATTTCTTTCATAAAACGTATGAAATTTTTTTTTGTCTTTCAAATGAAATTTATTTCATGAAAATTAGGAAAAGTGGACTTATGAATAAGTCAAATTACTTATTAACGTGTTCGTGACAGTTGAGTAACCCTCTGGACGGTATCTGGCATCTGGTAGTATTCACGATGGACTCTGCAAATCGGGCCCATGAGTCTGGGGTTTCAGCTGATGGTCCTTCAAGGCAAGAATTTGGACGCAGTCGCTACATGTTTCGAAGTTTGGTAGAGCGGATGCTGTCGGCATTGTCGAGGCCTGCATCGTTTCTGCATACGCTCTGAGACAGTCACTTCCTCGAATATGGCTCATGCCTCCATAACAAGACCGTGCAAACAGTACACGTTATCCTGTACAACTCCAGCTTGAATTCTCTTTGCAACAGAGCATTCAACCACGTCATGGCCTCGTTGCTGAGAAGGACCGGCACAGTTCTGCCCTCTTACCAACTATTTCAACGACTTTGAACATTTTGCAGAGGTGCCTTTCGAGATCGGTGAGCACGCAGTCCTATTGACAACAGCTGTACTGTGCTTGTTGAAATCCTCCACTTTCATCTTGGAAACCTCACCCTGCCTTCTGCGATTGAACATAATGAGGCTGCACAGTGTGACCTCATTCAATATCTTCAGGGTGCTGACTTGTTTCCCGGCAGCTTGAAGGGTCAAGTACTGTCACCAGTGTCATGGAGAAACGATGACATTTAACCACATCAGCATTTGTGGGAGACGGTGGGTTATTACGCTTTCCTTGGTACAGTATTCTGTGCGCATGGGTGGACACGTTCTCCATTTCATTTCACACAATTGCAGGAACTGGTCGGATGTTTGTGCTTTGTGCCTTTCGCGACTCAGAGCATTTCCTTTGAGAATGACTGCACATTTCTTGATGGATGCCCAATCTTCAGTGCTAGAGATGGAACATTATACAACTGGTTGACTTCACTGAAGCCTGCGATATCCTGAACAGCCTTGAATATATCATTGAGGTGGTGGGGATGGATGAATACTTGTGTGCTTTTGGGTAGTTGGGTTTTTTTTCGCAGTTGGATGACGGGCACAATTTCCCAAACTTGTTTCGGATAACCATGTTGACTACGTCGTGGCCGACTTCGGTTTCCTTTTGGCTTTTGATTCGTAAATCGGTTTGACATGAGAAATATATCCCTCTTCAGGGACTTAAAATTTTTGTTCAACAAAGATACCCAACAGGAGGATTTCAACAAACCCTCTTGTGAGCCACCGTCTGCCCCGCTCCATACAGCCCCCACCCAGTCTGTGCATTGAGCACAGCAATTGGCCCGTGTCTAAAAGACCCTGCGTACATAAAAACCCAAAACAATATACAGGTCCATAGTCATGGGATCTGCCTTTGTTTGGGGCCCTATATGCCTGGCACCCCCCCCTCTCAAGTACTTTCAATTGTGTCTGGTTCCCAAACTTTACGTATTTTCAACAGAAGATTGTTAGGGGACTACGGCCCGGTCCCCGGGAAATATCCCCCTTCTCTTTTTTCCCTTAGGGAAGACCGGTGGGGGCAACACCTGGGTTCGCCCGTAAAACAAAGTTTTTTTGCCCCTTTTCCTTTAAACCCCCCAAAAAAACGGGGTCTGACTGCCCGCCCAGTTCTCATCGGGTTAAAAACCCGTCGGTGAGCTGTTGGCTCGTTAGTCAGGCTATGACACCCCTAGGTTTAGGGAAACCTGGAAAGGTTGGGTTTGGGCCCTATCCCTGCACTGGGCGATGATTGGACCAGCTAGAAGAAAAAAAACAGACTATTTTCACGGGGGTTTAACTTTTTTCGTTTGGGAAAAGGCTGCGTAAAAAGGGAAAGGGAGGAAAGGTAGTGTTTTCAATAAACTTTTTTTAAGCAAAGCATTGGAAAAAGAACGGGGGGAAAAGAATAGAGTGGAAATGAACGGGAATGGGGGGGGTGAGAAAAAAAGGGGGAGGGTGAAAAAAAAAGGAGGGTAAAAAAGAAAGGGGGAAGTGACAGTAGACAGGGGTTGAGAAAAAAAGGAGAAAAAGGGGGGAAAAGGGGGGGGAAGAACGGGGG
>JAQQFT010000173.1:27500-39208 GCA_029582265.1 Zoroaster sp. YZ-2022
CCTACCAAAACCAAACCAGTGGCCGTGGCTCTTAAAGATTTCACTGAGCCGGAGGGTTAAAAAGACTAATTCAGGTTTGTGATTTATATTTTTTTCCCCCCAGTGAAAAGGTCAATTATGCTAAAGTATCTTTGAACTTTGGAAAGGGGTCGTCAAAAAGGGTTGCCCTGTAAATGTTTCCACACTTTAAAATTTATACATGCAGTCTCAAAATGCTGCAAAAAAGAACTCTAAGTACAAATTTTTTGTGCATTAAAATTGCATACTTTAACAAGAATGGAACATGGATCCCCCAAACCCCTGGGTATGGGACAAAACCAAACTGTTCTGATCCTCCCGTCGTGTATACCCCTTTTCTGCACTGGTTTTTTTCAAGTTATTTTTGAATGAAACAAAGCAGGTGGCCCCTTCAGTTTACCTCATCTTTTAAAGGCCCTTTGGCCCATTTCATTAGATGAAAGGGCGTCCCCAAATTTCCCAGTTGAGACATTTTGAAGTATGGGTCCATTTTGGGAAGAACTACACTGATAATAGGGGGGTTAAAGGGGGGTTTTGGGCCCTATTTCCCCCCCCCCCCTTTTTTTCTGCAGCCTTTCTGGATCCCCTGCTTCCCACGCGTAAATATGTCTTTTTTATTTTTCAAAGCTGGCCCACCCATGAAACAGTGGGGATATTTTTGGAAAACCCCCCTTTGGTTTACCCCTAAAGTTTCCCAGGATGTCATGAGCCCGGCTAACGACCCCAAAAGCTCCCCTGACGATTTGGGGCCCGGAAAGGGGAACTGCGGCTGACAGTCGTGCAGACCAATGTGGGGGGGAAGGAAATGGGAAAAAAACTTTTTTGTTGTTACTGTGACGAACCTCAGGCAAAAATTCCCCGTCCTTCTTCTTGCCATAAGGAAAAAAGAATTTTAAAAATTTACCTCGAGACCGACCGTAGTGCCCGTAACAATCTTCTGTTGAAATATTTTGGTAACCCGGAACAAAATTAAAAAGTACTTGGGAAAAGGGGGGGTGTCCTCAAAAACCTTGGGGGCCCCCAATCTTAAGGCAGACCCCAGGGACCGGGGTTTTAAAATTTTTGGGTTTTTTTTGCCCATTGATCTTTGGAACCCCAAGGGCCCAAATTAAGCCTTTTCCCCAATGCAACTGAGGGAGGCTTTTGGGGGCTTGTAAATGGGGGTCAAAGAGTGATTTTTTTAAAACCTCCCCCCTTTTGGGTTGTTTTTTCCCTTTGAAAAAATTTTGGGGGTTATAAAGGGGATGATATACTCTATCAAACCGTTCTTTTAAAAATTAAAGTAAATCCCTGGCTCGGCAGGGCGGCCCCCCAAAAAGCTATATGGGGAAACAAGTTTCGCGAATTGGGTGCCTCGCCCAACTGCGAAAAACAACCCCCAAAATCCAAAAGTATTCACCCTCCCCCCACCTCAATGATATTTTTAAGGCTGTTCAGGATATGGGGCTTCGGTAAGTAAACCCCAGTTGTATAATGTTCCTCTCTACCTTTTGGGCATTCCTTTCGAAAAAGTCATTCTAAAAAATGCTCGGGGGCCCGGTAAAAACCCAAAAAAGGCCCCCCGCCCAGTTCATTTTGGGGGGCAAGAAATGAAAGGGAAAAGGAAATGTGTCCCCCCATCGAACATTTAAACCGGGGAAAGCGTAATACCCATTCCCCCCACAAATCCCTGTGGAAAAAATTTCCCCTTTTTCTCAAGGGGCCGGGGTGACGGCAATTGCGATTTCCTTAAGCTCCCCGGGAAAAAAGTCAGCCCCCAAATTTAAGGCCGGGGTAATTTTTCCAAAAATGAAAGGGGCGGATGTTTTCCAAAAAACAAAATACATCTGTTGTAAAAAGGGACTGCTTGCTCACTGATCTAAAAGGCCCTCTGCAAAATTTTCCCAAAGTCGTTGAAATAGGTTGGTAAAAAGGGCAGAACTGGATACCCTTCTCCCTTAAAAGGTGACGGGTTGAATCTCTGGTTGCAAAAAAAATTAAAGCTGGAGTTCGGATAACGTGTATTTGTTTGCACGGTCTTTTTGGGAATAGGCCATATTCGGGGAAGGCTGTCTCGGGCGTATGAAAAGATGCAGGCCTCGATAATGCCGCCCAATCCGCTCTACCAAACTTCAGGCATGTAGCGACTGCATAAAATTCTTGGAAAAATTTTGGAAACCCTGGCAAAATTTGTGGGTCACGATTTGCGGGCCCTCGTGAATATTTTTTACCGGGCCGTAGGGTTCTAAACTGCCGATTTTTCCCTAAACTTGGGGGGGCCAGGCCCACCCCTTCCACTGCAAGGTTTGTCACTGGGGGGTTTGGGCCACGGGGTTAATATCTCCTCTGTGTGCCTCATTTTTGTTCTCCCCCAAAATTGCCATTGGGTGCCCGAAATTTTTCCTCACCCCTTTTCCCCCTCCACCTCCCGGCACATTCTTCCCAGGAAGAAATACAATCTTTTCTTTGTTTTTAATTTGTTGCAGGGTTTACCAGTGACGGGCAGTGATTCTTCTGACTACTGTGCCCGGGTGATGATTCTAGTAAACAGTAAGTTGGGGTTTTTTTTTGGTTTCCATCTTTTTTCAGCCCATCTATCTTTTTTTCTTTTCTCTTTCTCTTTAATTAATTTTTTGGGGAAACGGCCCTGGTTTACCGGACTAAAATTCGGGTTTTAGAAACAAAATTGGGGTTCGAACCCCGGCCTTTTCATTGTTCCCAAACCTTAAACCATAATTCTCCCCCTTCCGGGGTTAAATGGGTCCTGTGGGGGCAAAAGGTTGGTTGATTAACTTTTTTTAATGCGAAATTTAAATTATTTATGCCCCCGGGGGACCCGGGGAGGGTTTTCAGGAATGATTTATGGGCCTTATAAACGGTGAAATTATTTTTACCTTGGGGCACCACCCCAGTTGGTGGATACGTGCGCTATAAAAATTCCCAACATTATTTTTTTTTTTTCTTTCTCTGTCTCTGGCAGGCTGCACCGGGGTGAATGTTTTCCTTTTCTAAATTTCTTCATTTTTGTTTTATAGGAACTTGTAAACCAAATGTCCCTTTACTAGTCAGGCCCCCCCGTTATCTCGAAAGGGCAGCATCGTCCATGGACTGGAAAAAGAGAGACGTCATTTGGGGGGGACTACAGAATTTTCCCGATGAAGAAACACCCCGGGAAACGTGACATTAAAAAGCAACCCGTCCTTTGGGTTTTTGGCTTTTGGCATTGGGGGAACATTAAAAACTTTAAAAACACCTGGCTCTATCAAAGTTAAAATTAGAGTGAACTGAAAAAGGGGTTTTTCGCCTTTGAACAGACAATAGAACAACAAGTTCAGCCAAAAACAAATGTCCTCCCAAAATTTCCCAGCGGTGGTTTTTCATTCCTTTTCATTGACTTTTTATACTGACTATTTATGCTGACTAATTTTCGGGAAAAAAATGGAATTTTATCTCCCAAGCACTAAAAACAGAAAGCCTTTCCCAAGTGGGGTAACCCCCGAATGATTGTGTATTTGTCCTCCATTTGATAAAAAACCCCCAAAATTTTACCCCTTCCTCCGTTTGATAGAATACAAAGTATTCCCCAGTTTGCCGGGGGCTACATGTATGGGTGGGTGGGGGGGTGTCGGGGATCGGGAAATTTTTTTTTTTTGTTTTCACTAACCAATTTTGCTCAACCCCAAAAACAAAAAGGGGGGGGGTGGTGGTCCCGCCCCCCCACCCCCAGCCCCCAAAGTTGTAGAGGGGTTTCGTGTTCTTGGGCTGGTCCCCCTTTCCCACCTCCATGGGGCTTTTGCACAAAGTGGGACTGCTGAAATTTTAACATTGAGCTGGGGTATGGTGCAGCAAAAAATTCTTTCCCTGGGGTTTACCGGGAAGGTTTGTATTTTGGGGGGGGGAAAAACTTTCTGAAAAAAAAATAACTTACAGTCAAAGGTAAAAATTTTTTTTATGCTTTAAATTTTTTTTTAAAAATCTGAACCCACCCCAAAAATTTCCCAAAATTTTAATAACATGCATGCTAAAAAATAATTTGGTGGTTATTTCTATTATTTTTGAATTACCAAAAATTTCCTAAAAAAATGTACGGAAAAAAATGGTAACCCATCTAATTTTTTAAAAGGAAAGTTGAGGGGGAAAAAAAAAAAAAAATATAACAAAATGAAATAAATCAACTCAAATTAAATTCTAGTATAAACCTGCATGTCTATTCCCATTTTTTTTTGGGTTCCAAAAAAAGGGACTCTAAGGGGTCGGGTTTTAGTGCACTCATTTTTCCCAAAAGTAGTCCTTTTTAAAGTGTGAAAAAAATTTCAAGTCTTAAATTCACTTTAAAATTTGGGGTAACATCATTTCCCCTACCCTTTCAGAGCGATATTTGAAACGAAAGTAACTTTTTTTTACAGTAAATGGTCATAACATTCCATACGGAAAATTTTTCGTTTTCAAAAATCAATTTCAACCCCATTTGATCAAATATTTGGAAATTCAGGAATGAACTGCAAATTCACTGTTCAAAAAAGACATCCATTTAGTTGAAATGTGACGTCACTGTTGTCTTTGGATGTTTTTAAAATTTTTCACGGGGAAAGGGTTTTCAAATAAAATTCATTTTCATCCCAACGTGGGGGGAGAACAATTTTTTTGGGTTTTTTTTCCCCCTTTTTGGGGCTCTAATTATTTGGGAAAAACACAAAAAAAATTTACCTTAAAAAACCCCCCTTTAAAATAAATAAAAACCCTTGGGGAAAAAATGCTAATTAAAAAAAGGTTAGGAAAAAGGGGGCCCCCTTTTTTGTGTGTTATTTTATTTAGAATATAATTAGGCCCATATATCATTTTTAAAAATTTGAGACGTAAAACAATGGTGCAAGGCCCGGGAAAATTTCTGTTTGTCTTCGGGGAAACATTTGTAGAATGGGAAAACTTCCCAACCCCAGCCATCATTTCGGGCTCCCCCTGGTCCCCAATCCCACGCTGAACAAAATTATTTGATGCTTTCCCGTGCCAAAAAAATGGGGGGTTTGTGGGGCAAATTAAATCTTGTGCAAAAATGAATTTGGAGGCTGGGGGGGTGAACAAATTTACCTTCCAAAACCTTTTCTTCTTGCCAAAAGGGAATAAATTTTAGAAATCCCGCAAAGTCATTTAAAAAATGACTTGGGCCCTTTTCCAAAACCCCCAAAAAGTGGTTGTTGCCGGGTTAATAAAGTTCTATAAATCTTGTTAAGTGGATTCCCAAAAGGGAAAATTTTTTCCCCCAAAATTTTCTGGTCCCGTAATCATGATTTTCATTTTCCCACCTCGACAAAGTGTTTTCTACTGAAAATGTGTTTTACACACCGTTTTAAAAAAGAACCTCTTCATCAGCACATTTAGCCATTCTCCCTGACAGACAGTCATCAAATTTTCCCGTTGGAAATTTCAAGATTTGGGCCTGCTCTTTTTAGGTTACGTGGGGGCGTCTTTTTCTACGCTCCTAAAAATAAGGGAAAAAATAAAAAAACATAAAATATCAAATAGAAAAACAGTGTTTTTTTACCTTATGTTCGATTTTTTTTTTTTTTATTTGTCACAGTGTAATTTTTTAAATTTAAAAAATTTAAAAGGGGACAACATTGAAAAAGTTTTTTAATAAATGAATGAACCTTTTTAATTTTCAAACACAAATGACCATCAAATTCTCCCCCATGTGCGCTTTCATTATTTCCTGTATACTCAAGGCCCTGTTAAATTAAATATTAAAAAAAAGTTCCCCCCGTGTTCCCAAAATGGCGCCCAAAGACGGGGGTTTGGGGGGGAAGGGGTGAGGGGGAGGTCAAAACCCCTCCCTACCCCAAAAAAACAAAAACCCCGGGTGATAAATACAAAAAAAAAGGGAAAAAAACAATTTGGCAGTGGGGGTAGAATGTTTACATGGTGGGAAAAGATAATTAACGTTATAAGCTTAAAAAATTTGCAATCATTTTTTTTTAGTTTTCTTTTACCTTTTGAAAAGGTTTTACGACTCCCCTCCCTTTTTGTTTATTATGAATTCTCTTTTAAAACCGTTTGACCGAATTTTTTTTGGTTCTTGGCAACGCCTTCTCCCAAAAGCGTCTTGAATCCTTTAGAAAAAACTGGGTTTTGGGGCCTCAAAAAGGGCCCAAAAAGGGGGGGTTTTTTTTCTCTTGGCGGGGCTTTTTCGGGCTGTGACGTATCGAAGGGACTAGCTGTACGCGGAGGGTTTCATTTAATTTTAAACGGGGATTGTAACAAAAAATTTCTCTTCTTTGGTTTACGTAAATTTTGCAGTGAAAAAAGGGTTTTCGTGATTTTTCTGAAAATGTTTCGTTTACCCTGCTTTGTATTTTTAAATTTCGCACTTTCCCTCCAGCGCCTGGGGACTTCATTTTTATGGACATGGTAATGGAACTCACCATTCAAGTGTCTCTCCTTACAACAACCAGCACATTTTAATATGCACCATGCCCATCATACCCACCATTATTTTATTAGCTGTTATGTTTTGTTTATGTATGAAAAACATCCTGCCAGTATTTTCCTTGCATCAATACCATGTAGAGTTCACCTGATTCCATTTCCAGTATTCACAGCTCCAAAGCATTGCCAAGGTAGAGTAAATCTTGGATTGATTCAGATAATTTTATCCCATAATTTTGTGTATATAGAAAACTTGGTTGATGTAAATATTTTTTTTTCTATCAAACAAAATCAGATTTACAGAAACAATTTCTCATTTAGAAAAATGAAGTTGTGCATTCGGTTTTTCCCCTTGGCATGCTTAATGTTAACTTGTCCATATTAAGGGACAATATCACAATCAAGTAGACTTTCAACAGGGCATGGAATCAGTGTCCTAGTTTAAGATGAACACAGTGACTGAAACTACTGGCTCATTTATGCAGCAGCAATGATAGTATGCCCTTTATCATGTGGGATATTATTTTCAGTCACCAAGATAATCAAAACTACCGATTCCATGCCTGTTGATCATGACTGTTGCCCTCTTAAAGGGAAAGTACAACATTGGTTATAATTTGTTTGTGTGAATGATATGTGTAGAGAATAATTAGTCAAAGTAGCTTTACATGTGTTCTTCATGGATAGCTATTTTGTTATTTTTCTTTTGGTCAGTTTCATTTCTCAACTTAGAGTAATCAGTTCAACAAATCTTTCTTTTGAAGATTAAAACATTATGTTTGTTCATGTTTGGTCCATAGATGAGTAAAGGGGAGATGGAGACGAGACAAATGCTCAGTTCATCCATTCCTACGTATGTGAATCAGGGGTCAGTAAACGGAAGCCTAACAACATCCCACTTCTTGAACATTCCACTGAATAAGAGTTTTTCAAAGAAGATTACCTACTATATCAACTCAGGTTTGTTATCTTTGCCACCCAATCAAATGTTTCTAGGAAGTATAGAGGACATGTCCCTTTCGAGCCCCTCAAAATTGCCAACAATTGCAGGTATAACATGAAAATGTTTCAAGGAAACTGACAGCCCTCAACCCCACATACACACACCTGAAACAAATTACTCTATTAGTATTATGACCCTTGAAAATGTTGAAATATTTTGAGGCTTCACATGGTTGAAGAACAGTAGGAGTAAGGTAATTATCTTTCAAGAGTAGAAATAGCATTGGTTCTGAGAAGAACCCTGGCATGACATTACTTTATGTTTCAATCAGTATACTCTGATTGTCTTCAGGATGAAGATGATCAGAGTATACCGATAAAATTCAAGTTATCTCACCAATGGTATTCTAAGAGCCAACACTATTAAACTGTAGAGATAGTTACAGGTGCTCCACAAACCTCTTTATATGCATAATGTATTGACACTAAACATGTTTTCAAAAACCAGCCAGATGATAAATCAACATGTAAAAATCACTCATATGAAAATAGTTTCCCAAAGGGTTGTAGGTAGCCAGATCAACTTATTCAGCGTTATTATGGGCGTAAAGTCACAAAGTTGATTTATGGTAGTAACTGGATTAAATTTGGGCTTCAAATTAAAAAGGACAGGAAGGGGGGATTAAATTGTTTGGGGGGCTGGAGATGCTGAAGCCCTGAAGCATGGGGGAAATAAAACTTTTCCCCTTTTCTTTTGTTTTCTTTACCAAGGAAAAGTTACCCTGTGAGAAAGTCTTTACACTCTTGATATTTCCTTTCCAGGCTGTCAATAATTTCCATGGAACATAAATAGAGTTGGTTTAAAAATTTTGTGCATTTCTCCATGTTCATTTTCAGGTACCAAGGTCTACTAAAAGCACAGCCAATAGTAGTTGGGTGGAAAGAAACAATGCAGCTTATGTCAAATAGCTAATGTCTGCAGTCTTCAAAGCTTATGGATATGTTAATTTGTCTTTCATGAAAACAAGCTTAAAAATACTACATGATAAAGTTGAAGAAAGCTTGCATCCGTGCTTCCTTTTCCCTGCACAGCAGAAGAGTAAGCCAATGTAATTAGCCAATTGACAATTCAAAAAAAATTAAATGTAATTTCATCCACTTTACAAATCTAATAATTGCTTCCCTTTTCATTTTGTTTATGGAAAAACATTCAATTCAGATTTAGATGAACCAACATTGGTATTTATGCTTGGTATTAAGTCTTGTAAAATAAATTTAATAGATGGACTGCATGTTTATATACCGAGGTGATCTTTATTTATAATATACTTCACTTTCAACTCAAGTTTATAATGAAAAAATTCAGGGGGTGTCATTGGGAAACGTAATTTTGGGAAAAAAAAGCCGCCCTGCCCCCCCCCCAAGTTCGGATGGATGTCACATGTACTGCCACTGGTGATGAACCAACACATTTGCTTTCTGAAATTATTTGAACAATCATTGCAGCACTATAGAATCCAAGAACTAGGGAGGAGGGGGAAACAAGCAATAAAGTAGGCCAGACATATGCTTGATTCCAAATTACCCAAATTCATGACCAAAGTCTGGTGCTGCATTATTTGAAATCCCCCCACATCAATTTCGATAGCTGAGTAGCAAGATGTTTCTTCCTCTTTCTGAAAAGATTTAAGTGAACAGAGGAGTAAGGGCTTAGATTTAAATAAATTTATCAACATTATCAACAATCACTGTGAAAAAAGGTAAAACGTTGTTTAACTGATATGGAATGGAAAAGGGGGTTATTAGATACACCCTTCTCTTGGACTTAAATCCAGTACTCTATACATGTTGCAAAAAAAAATAACAAAAATTTTACTAAAAATTTAATTTTTTTAAATAAACAACCATTAAAACTAAATGAAATGTTTATCATTGGTATTTGATAATGAACATTAACTAACCCCGTAACACGTTAACTAATGTTAATTAGATCTCACGAAAAAAACTGAGATAAAAACTAACTGAAAATTTATTAAAAATAGGTGCTCCACCTCGTGTTTCCAAAGTTATATCTGTATTTTTACATAATTACTTTTCTCTCTCTAAGATAAAGCACTTCGGGCAAATTAATTTGGTCATAAAGGGCCCGTGTCCTGACCAAATAAAAAATTTTTTTTTTGATAATATTTTGAGAATATGGAATCTAATTTCTGAACCAAAATTGAAGCTTCCCCTTTCAAATTTTTCCTGTCAAATATGTGAGTATGTAATCAGGGGTTAGGGCAATTTCACATCATTGCAGGGACATTGTCATGATTGTGTTCATCATGTACAGTCCTACATCATGTACTGTCTACCAATCAATAGCAATGCAATATTGATCATGATTGAGATGCTCACCCAGAATCCAGTACTGCTAAGTACTGGTTTGTTCAGTCTATGCCTTTCTCCATAGTTGATCCAATGTCTATCAAGCCTACTAGGCATTTTCATCCTTTTGGATGATCTTGGACGTCGACGTCCCCCTGTTTCAATCGAATCCAGGAATTCTGATCGTTCGTGTGTTTAACAGTACAAAATGTACAGACTGGAACCTTGTTCCTCTTGTTACAATCACAACGGTGTGCAATGCAGAGGTACCAGTCTAAATACAATCGCTTGCCGTACGGTTTTCACGGTCATGTAGACAACTGGGAAAAGAGTATACATGACCTTGACCTTATTGTTGTTTTTTGGGCATTTTCGGTAATTCGACACCTGGATTTTTTTTGGAAAAACCCTTTCCAAAAAAGATTATCTATCATTCTATCAAGCCCCTTTTTGCACTTTTAGGGCGGTGTGTACCTTTAATTTAGCTTCCCTCGGATACGCTGAATCTTGTGTGAAGTGGAAATGTACGGTGGGACAGCAATAGGTTTTCCGTTGCGTCAGAGGATCGTGGGCGTTCCTTTGGAGGAACAAGCATCAGGTCTGTACCTATTCTCTTAACACGGCGTTAAGATGTTTCAACTCGGATGGCAAGTGCTCTTTATCACTGATATAGTGTGTGCCCTTCAGTAGGGGTGCGATTACGGAGATTTCACGGATGGTGGTTGGAACGACCGGGCATTTAGGTGAGCGGTCTGTGTGTGTGGTTTTCTGTAAACCGAATCCCCGTGAGCCCATCAACCTGTTGAAATAGTTTTAAGGAAAGGCAACAGTCGGATGTCTCAGTTTCCATGTATATGTATGCATGTATGCTTGGGTTCTTGATGTCTCTTCTGTTTGGGGTTTGTGTATGAATAAACATTGTAATAAAAATGTTGCTTACCACAGTGTGCCACTTTTTACCACAGGTTACCACAGGTCACCACAGATGGGGCCAAATTTGCCTTAACGGAAATTAAGTGTGGACAATGACATGTTCTTTATGATTATCAAATAAAAATTAATATATATAAGAGAGGTTTGGTGCATTTTTAAACAAAAGATGAGAAATGGGCCCGAAAAAGTGCAGACACCTTCGTATATTTGTCCTTTATACACGGTCTAATTAGACACTAATTAATCGAATTGCCTTAACGGAAATTAAGTGTGGGCATAGACATTTCTTATGACTATCAAATAAAAATAATATTTCTAAGAATGTTTTGTACATTTTGTTTAACCCTTTCATTACCAGCCAGTTATGTAAGAAGTACCCTTCTTTCCCCAGTAATTAGGACCAATGTCACTTCAGCACCAGTGGGTTTCACAATTTCATTGAAGTGCGCCCTCACTCTGCATAATAGCACTTTTTTTTCATGTGTACTGTACCAAATGGGTCAAATATTTTGTATGTTAAACTGATGGTAAATAGTATACAAAGGGGGGAAAATATTGTCAGATTTTTTAAATGTAAAAGCAAAGCAATGAAATATTTAGATCAGTATTTAAATGAAGAAAATACAAATGGGTGATATTTCATCAAATACGGTACATGTATAAGATTTCTTTCCATGTGAAAAACAATAACGGATGAGATTTTGGGGATTTTTGTTTGTTTCTCTTTGGGAAAAGAACCCTTCAGGTACATACACCACAATCCATGCTAACAACCTCACCCCAACAATGTTGGTTTGGACTGTAATCTGCGGGTTGTCCGACCTTTCCCAACATTGAATTGGAAAAGTTAACAAATATACAGATTTACAATCAATTGATGTGGTATTTTCAAAAGCAAGGAACTATCACATGGTTGTGTCATTGTTTACAGATCATCTTCGTTTGTTTCGCCTGCCTAATTTGCGGGTTTCTGCAAACAATGCAGTCGTTTTTTTCATTGGGTTTTGCAGGATAGTGCTGTTCCCGTCAACTCGATAGGTGGA